>RJWK010057084.1:0-14246 GCA_004363435.1 Platanista minor
GGCCTCTCCCGTTGCGGAGCACAGGCTCCGGACGCGCAGGCTCAGCAGCCAAGGCTCACGGGCCCAGCCTCTCCATGGCATGTGGGATCTTCCTGGACCGGGGCACGAACCCGTGTCCCCTGCATCGGCAGGCGGACTCTCAACCACTGCACCACCAGGGAAGCCCCAGTTATCTATTTTATATATAGCAGTGTGTATGTGTCAATCCCAATCTCCCAGTTTATCCCTCCCCACTTCCCCCATGGTGCCCATTAGGTTTGTTTTCTGTGTCTGTGACTCTACTTCTATTTTGTAAATAAGTTCATTTGTGCCCTATTTTTAGATTCCACATATAAGTGATATCATATGATATTTGTCTTTCTGTGTCTGACTTGCTTCACTCAGTATGACAATCTCTAGTTCCATCCATTTGCTGCAAATGGAATTATTTTGTTCTTTTTTATGGCTGAGTAATATTCTATTGTATATAACTCCTAGGCATATACCTGGAGAAAACCATAATTTGAAAAGATACATGCACCCCAATGTTCATTGCAGCACTATTTACAATAGCCAGGACATGGAAGCAACCTAAATGTCCATTGACCGAGGAATGATAAAGAAGATGTGGTACATATGTCATTCCTTATATATTTAAAAAAATTGGTATTCTCTTTTATTTATTCCACCTTTCTCTTCTCCTCCCCCCAAGCCCCAAGGTCCCCTATTGTTGAAAAATATGCCTAAAGCAGAGACTGAAAAAATAGTGACTAGTGGGCACATTCAGCCGCATGCCATGATATGTTAGCATACGTGCTGAGGACATGGGAAATGAATCTACATTTGGCTGAGATGGGGATTTACAAATGGTGGAAGTTAGTGCCATGTCACCCAGCACTGACTTGTCTCTCAATTGCTCACTTTGGTTTTGCAGAAGTGTCTGTCAGCAGAACGACAGCAGGACCAGGGAAGCCTAGCAAGCACCTGAGCAGAGGGTTACTGCTGGCATCAGCACGTTTCCCAAGCACATCTCCCATGCTCCACTGTTAAAGTTAACATGAGGTTTATTTACAGGGGGAAAAAAAAAAACAAAACTATTGGAAGCTTAGGACATCCAAAATATACAGCCAACATTAAAATACGTTTGTTAAATAGCCACACTGTACTCAGTGTCAACATATTTCAGTATCATCACGAAAAATAGAATATAACAAATCTCAAAGCACTCATTACCAAGATAAATTACTTTGTCCCATAAAATTTCTTTTCACATACCTTCCTATTTAATAGCTGCTAATATTGCTCCCCTCTTTGAAATTCAAGTTTATTCCTATCATGACTATTTTTATTTTTAAGTGTATAAAAAGCCTAAGGCAATTTTTCCAATTGTAAAAAACCACAGATCTGTTCCTTCTTGTTCTGGGGAAACATGTGGTCTTATTGCAGAAACAGGAGTGGGGTCTCAGGGCTCGTGACAGGATGGAGCCAACTCTCTCAGGCTCTTCGGGCCTCAGTTTCTTCTTCTACAAAATGGTTCCCTTAAGGTCTTTGAACCAATCCTGCACTTCTAATTTTCAGTTGATTTAAATCATGTTAATAATCTTTCAAAGTAGACCTAGGAGTATTGCCATGGGTTGTTAATTTTGTTGAATTTGGATTTTTTAAAATGGTTTAGGAAGCAGATATTTATGTTTTATAAAACTTTGAACTTTTCTTTTTGGTCACTGCCATTACAAGTATTTTGTCCATTTCCAAAACCACAAAGAAAGAAAAAAAAAAGTGACACGTTGCATTTCAAGTCCTGACTTCCCTTGCCGTGGTTGAAACATTAAGAGCAAATGAAATGAAAAAGAAGGGAAATAAAAGAATAATTAAAGGCATGAAAAAAGACTAACAATACACATGTAGATTATATAAAAATTAAATGTTGACTCCCTTTCCTCTCCACTTGGTCCATGGAAGATGTTTTCATACCATGGTACATGAGGAGAAGCTGACCACCAATGAAAACAGACACAGAATCTTTGCATCTCTCGATGTCCCTGACACGCTCTGATGATGAGTGACGGAAGCTGCAAGGTCTGCCATAAGGTAGACAGAAAAGCAACTTTCCGGACCTGTCTCCCTGCTTCCAGTCTGTTCTCTCTCAACATTGTCCTCAGGATCTTCCTGAAACACAATCTGTCCATGTTACCCCATCGCCATGGATCCCACAAGCACATAAAATAAAACCTAAACTGGGCTTCCCTGGTGGCGCGGTGGTTGAGAGTCCACCTGCCGATGCAGGGGACGCGGGTTCGTGCCCCGGTCCGGGAGGATCCCACGTGCCGCGGAGCGAGTGGGCCCGTGAGCCATGGCCGCTGAGCCTGCGCGTCCAGAGCCTGCGCTCCGCAACGGGAGAGGCCACAGCAGTGAGAGGCCCGCGTACCGCAAAAAAAAATAAAAATAAAACCTAAACTCTTTCGCATGCCATCCTAGTAATCCTGCCCCTGGCTCTCTGCCCAAGAGAAATGATGACACATGTCCACACAGAGACTCATGCACGGATTCACTGAAGCACTGTAACAGCCACAGGGAGAAAAAATCCAAACGTCCATCACCTGGTGGATGGACAGACAGTTTATGGCAGAGCCATACAACGCAGTGCTACTCAGCCATAATATGAATACAGGCAACAATGTGGATCCCTCTCAAATGCATCACGTTAGGTGAAAGAGGCCAAGTTCAGAAAGCTGCTAACTGGATGAATCCCTTTACACAGCATTTTAGAAAAGGGTAAACTGTTGGAAAAGAAAACAGATCAGTGGTTTCAGAGGCTGGAGGCGGGAAAAGGGGTTGACTCCAAAGGGTACAAGAGACTTTTGAGATACGAAGTTCTAGATTTTAATTGTGGTGGAGAAATTGTAACTAGATGTCAATGCATATGTCAAAACTACACACCACAAAAGGTGGATTTTACCATATGTAAATTATACCTCAATACCTGACTTGACAAAAAAGTTATAAGGAAGAGACAAGTCACACGATTCTCAATGAAGACTCTTGGGAATTCCCTGGAGGTCCAGTGGTTAGGACTCTGATCTCTCACTGCAGAGGGCCAGGGCTCGATCCCTGGTTGGGGAACTAAGATCCCACAAGCCAAGCAGCGCGGCCAAAAAAACAAACAAAAAATAAAATCAATGAAGACTCTTACCGTAGGTATATCAGTATGAGAAGCATTTGGGCATAAAAACATCGTTCTTTCAAAAGTAAAATTAAATCTGATTTTGAGCTCTCCCCTGCCAACCATGAACCTATCAGGAGGTACTCTCTTACTCAAATTCAACTATGCTTAAGAGGCTCCTCCCTGCAAATATAAGAAAAATTCTCTCCTTATTTAATATCCCAGCTACCTTTTCTGCTCCTCTTTCTTATCATTCATTCAACCCTCCAAGCATCCTATTTTTAATTTTTATTTTTTTTAAAAAAATTTGACTACTCTTGAAGTATAGGAAACCATTGCTGCTCTTCTGTGTGTGACTCTGTAAGCAGTGGAGGGGGCCCCAGGCTTTGGACTGAGACCCACATTTTTCACTGGTTCATTCATTCATTCAACTACTTGCTAAAAAGCCACCATGTTTCAAGGATTGTGCTAAGCGCTGGGGATGCAACAGAACATTCCTCAAGGAGGCTACAGTCTTACTGGGGAGAAAGCTGTAAATGGATAATGAATGCTTAGAGGAATGAGGGTAATTATAAGGGTGGACCAGGAGTGGTGCTAATCTTTTTGGGAAGGGGGAGGGAAAGCTTTCTGGGGAAATCGAGGACTTAAGTATAGACCCAGATAGAAGTAGCATTCCCGGCAGAGGAAAGAATATTTATTTTGTAAGTCAATCACAAGTTTGGGACATTGTATTTTCACCATTAGTTATTTTTCTTTATTTTTCTAAAAATCTCCTCCTGCTTGGATGCTATGGTTTGGTGCAATATATATGTTCTTATTATGGGAATCCGGGCTTTCCAGAATTTTGGAAAGCTCACAGTGGTGGAGGTATTGCTCAGGGACCCCGGCCACTGACTTGCTTTCTCCCCACATATGGGTACGTGGCCTTAGTGACACTGAACCTGCTTCCAGAAGAGGCCTGAAATGCACGTTCAGGGAGTTTTAGTTTTGTAGAGAGAGGATGTACACCCCAACTGTAAGAGGTGGCTTTTGAATGGGGCTTTTGAAAACATGCAAGACAGAGAGTGGACAGCTGTAGCCCTGCACGCCAGCCAGAGGCGGGATTCAAGATGCCCACGCTGAGGGCCAAACCAGCTGCTCTGCCCGGGGCTGCCGTCTGCTTTTGATACAACACTGTGAGCTGATTAAGGACCTTAAATTAACTTTACTGGGAGAAAGAGAGAGAGAGAAAAAATGAGAACTTCTCCCACCAACTCAAAACCTATCTGAAACGTTGTATTTAGTCAAGAAAAATACGTACATCTTGAAATAACCCTTTCACAGTTGCTTCCTGGAACCAGTCTTACTGCCTTTGACAAACTGGCTCCTAGTCACTCTGTCTTCACCTCCTGTTACTTACCTGTAAAGCAGTTCACATTCCTTTACACAGACTCTCAAATTTCGCATGAACTTGTGACACTTCCGTGACTTTTCTCATGGTGTTTTTTTTTTTTTTTTTTTTGGTGGTGGTTGGGTGTGGGAGCTTGGAAAACCCTTCCCTCTATTTCTACCAAAGAATACTCTCTTTCAACCTTCAAGACCTAGTTTAAATGCTCTCAAATTTCGCATGAACTTGTGACACTTCCATGACTTTTCTCATGGTGTTTTTTTTGGTGGTGGTTGGGTGTGGGAGCTTGGAAAACCCTTCCCTCTATTTCTACCAAAGAATACTCTCTTTCAACCTTCAAGACCTAGTTTAAATGCTATCTCATCTATCAAGTCATCTAAAGACATCCTCGTAAAAAAAAACAACAACAACAAAACTTTCTCCTCTGTGCTCATACAACACTTTGTTTCTAGAAATAGCAAAGTTTCAGGCTGTGTTTAAGTTGGCCATGTGGTTATATATGATGTGCACTCTCTTCCCCACGCCACCCCCCATACTGCTGGATTGTTAATTTTTGTGAGGAAAGAACTGTGTCTTCCTCATAATTTATTTCCAGCACAGCACATGGTCTGTCCCATGAAAAGTCTTCAATAAATGTTTCTGAATGTATATAAATACATGCAAGCACAAATGAATTAGAATATTCCATGAAATCTTGCCATGTGCTACAACATGGATGGACCTAGAGGGTGTTATGCTAAGTGAAATAAGTCAGACACAGAAGGGCAAATACTGTATGATTTCACTTATATGTGGAATCTGAAAAACAAAACAAACAAACAAAATAAGACGGAAACAGACTCACAGATACAGAGAACAAACTGGGGTCGCCAGAGGGGAGGGAGTTAGGGGGTGGCTGAAAAAGGGGAGGAGGATTAAGAGGACAAACTTCCATCTATAAAATAAATAAGTAACAGGGATGGAACGTCACATAGGGAATACAGCCAATAATATTGCAACAACTTTTATGGTGACAGATGGTAACTGAACTTATTGTAGTGATCATTTCATAATGTATAAAAAATATCAAAGCACTGTGCTGTACATAACTCAATTAAAAAAAAATATTCCAGAAGGGGATATCCATGTCAATTTGTAAGTTAGGCGTATCAGTTATTTAAAAAACCATCAGGGGCTTCCCTGGTGGCGCAGTGGTTGAGAGTCCGCCTGCCGATCGTGCCCTGGTCCGGGAGGATCCCACATGCCGCGGAGCGGCTGGGCCCGTGAGTCATGGCCGCTGGGCCTGTGCGTCCGGAGCCTGTGCTCTGCAGTGGGAGAGGCCACAACAGTGAGAGGCCCGCGTACCGCAAAAAAAAAAAAAAAAACCATCAGAAAATTGTAAGCACCCAAGATAGAGAATGAATTGAGAATGAGAATAGCGTGCTTTATAAAGAAGGTCTAGCCCAGAAAGTGTCAACAGACAACAAAAGAGGGGACGGAGGAGGAAGGTAAGAGAAAGACACAAAGTAAGTGCGAGACAATCCCCACTGAAGATTTTATAGAGAACACCAATATTTATTTCTTATTCCATTCTAGTTTTTCCATATATTTAGAATTTAGAACACAATGGCAGAATATTAGACACAACTAACCAGTAAGTTCTTGGACTGCAAAGTTCAGCTGATTTTAGTAGAACATAAAAACTACACTAAGCAGCTTGCTTTTTCTGTTCTGAGTCTCTGCTTAATGCCTTGTCAAATTATTTGCTGATAATAATAGGTGACAATCATTGATCACTTACCCTGCTAGACATGTGCAACTCACCCAGGCTGCACAAATTGTCAACAGCAGCCGCCAAGACTGGAGCTGGGGGTTGCCTTGACTCCAGTGTCTATGCTTTTGACAACATTTTGTTGTATACCTGGCACCTGGCCCAAAAGTTCACAGACACCAGGGTGTTCCTGCATGTTTGGAGAGTGATGACAGAGTGGAATTAAGTATTAGTATAAGTATTATGTTGTATAAGGAAGTAGCTGAACTTTGTACTATTTGTCTCAGAGGATAAAGGCAGTTAAATTATCACAGTGATTTCCCTTCATTTTGTGTCTCAAAGACCCAGCGTGTACACATTACACAGAGACACCTGGCTTAGCAGGAAGGTCACAGGGTATGGAGTCTGAAGGCCAGGGTGTGAGCCTCACTTCTGCCTTTCTTAGGTGACTTGCTTAGTCTCACTTCCATGAAACAGGAATAATGTCTGACCCCTACCTACCAACCATAAAGGAACATAAAATATCATATAAATATTAATCATGACTTCCATCTATAATACCTTATTTTCATTTCCTTTAAAATTCTGCTCTTTAATTAAATGGGAGATATGTATGACCTACCTTATTAGTAAATGTTTGAGGAACTAATTTGTTTAAGATACCAGATTTGCTCTATGGTCAAACATTTCTCTGGCAGAGATTTTGGACAACTAATAACTTTGCCAAACCATTCCTACATCCCGTTTGTATTTCCTGGGTCAACAAAGGACTAAGGAGCTAGGGGGCCCCATTGTACTCCCTTTGCTCCCTAACCTCTACTGTGTTTTCAAGCAGGACCACATAAAACATGAAGGGTTGCTTTTTGTTATAGGTATCCAAAGGTGGAATTGGATAAAAAATAATCTAAAGAGCAAAATGATTTAAGGGAACGAAGACTAAGACCAAAATAAGTCATTGAAGAAAAATGTGCTCTATTACCTGAGATACAGCCTGAAGCTTTGAAATAATCATGTAATGCTAATTTCAATATTATTCATGTTAAATAGCAGTTAAACCACGGCAGACCCCACTACATATTTTCATCTTCCTATGTAACAGCTGGAAGTTAATTTTGCTTTTCTTTTTAAAATCAGTGATCGGTTTCAGCGTAAGAAAAAAAACCTCCACGCAAAATTTGTCTGGCAGTGAGGAAATCTATAAATTAAGGCAAATAACAAAAAAGAAGGAAACAACAGAGTAAAACATTCAAGACTTCAAGAATCCAGTACTAGGGTTTTTGATGAAATTCCTCCTGCTAGGTACAGGGAAAGCAAGCCCAGATCTACCAATGCTCCTCCAAGGCACAGGCAGGGATGTTGGTGGGAGCTCTCAGTTCTTTTCTCTTTCATTTACAAGTGGGAATTGTGCAAGGTATTCTATTGCTGTGCTTCACACGAGGGTCTGAAATAAATCTGCTTTCACATCGATAGTGGGTCAAGTTATTGGCTGTTGGGAAACCCAATCAGCAGACAGACACAGAAGTGCTTCTGGTGGGAGTCTTTGTGTTATCACTGTGAAAAAGGAAAATTAATGTGTTTGATCCAAAAAGAGCCCCTTCTGAGCCCACTTCCTCTAATGTGATATATCCACCTTGCAGGTATATAGTAGGGGGAGAAGAGGTAAATCTTGGCAACTCAGGGGAGACTGTCTTACTTGCCAGCCTTTACTGATGATTGGAGGGAAGAAGAAAGGTGGACCCTTCCTTTCCTCCTACAGCTAAGGAATAATGGACTTTTGTTCTCCTGAGTCAAATATCAACTACATGACAGCAGGAGTTCAATATTCAAAGCTTAAACCACACAGTTAACATAAATGTTTTTCTGCTGAGAGACACTAACTTATACAACACAGTAAACATTATATAAAGGGCAATTGTTTTCCTCTGCCCCTTCTATTGAAATAATGTTGGATTCAGCTGGGAGCAGTCAATGGATCCAGCAAGTATTCCGGTTTATTAAATGTAGTCTGCTGTCTCCCCATAGGGTTATTTTAATAAATTATATATCACTCCCCTTCTAGAGTAATAATCCTTTAACAGATGTGACCCCATATGTTAAATTAGAAATTTCAGAGATGCTAAGTGATGTGTTTTCTATACATAACAGAAACCCCTTCAGTGCCAAGGCAGTCCACAGGCTTACCAACAGCTAATTCAGACATTAAGAATTTCATCTCCATGTTCACTGTTCCACGAGAGAATAGCCACCTTCCCCAAATTTTATTTTAGATACAATTCTAACAGTCTTGATCTTCTGGTTCTAGTGGCTAGCACCTTTACCTTATTATAAGTATACTAGAAAGAAAAAGTGAGGGTTGCTTGAATCAAATATACATGCAGTAGCAGGATGTAAAAGCCAACAGACTGAAGTAAGAAAGAAATCAGAAATGAACCCAGCTCAAATAGCATTCCAATATGGGTCAAACTGTGTACAGGTAAACAGTGCTATGTACTCCATCAGCCCCAAAAGGTACCTCTGCACCGTAACTGATGTTCATTAAAATGGGCATGACAGTCTCTAATCACCAAAGAAAGTTCAACTGTGTGTG
Organism: Platanista minor; assembly: GCA_004363435.1. Lineage (NCBI taxonomy): Eukaryota > Metazoa > Chordata > Mammalia > Artiodactyla > Platanistidae > Platanista > Platanista minor. The sequence goes on from RJWK010057084.1 coordinate 8,867, forward strand.
GCATACAATTTAAAAAGGCAGAGAGGCATAAAAAGTATTTTAGAAAAGTAGCTACCAACTTTTGTTAATTTTGTTTAAGTGGTGCTTAAGGGTCTTTAAAGTCATGTTTAAATATCTGTTTCCATGAAATATTGATTTCCCAGTAATGTCAAGTAACACAATAATTTTCAAGCCTGGCTGCACATCAGTATCACCAGGGGAACCTGAAACAAAACAGACATTCCCAAGCACCATCAAATAAGAATCATGAAGGGGGTAGGTTAGGGTTAGGGTTAGGAAGCAACAAGAAACTCTACTAAAAGAAAATAAGTATAGGTAACTCTGCTCTGCAACATCTCAGATATATCTGAAGATTAACATATGTTATATACATGAATAACGTAGGTATATGTAAGCTTAAGTTTCTAACACTACCTTGATTTTTACTTGATTGTTCACATGTCAACAAGGATGCACACATTTGATTGGTGTTTGGCAGCATTGATATTGGTTGGTTTTGATTATTACATCTTTTAAGACAGAAGTTACATCTGGCTCACATTTTTTTAGACAACATCAAAGATTTCGCCAAACCCAAGTGGATATCTTTCAATACAATTTGATCATTGCAATGACAGAAATCCCAAGAGTGCCTCTGGAGTTTCTGCCTGTGTGACAGAAGTGAAAACCTGATATTACAGAATGTATTAATTTTGATTTGTAGCAGTATGGTAGACATGATAAGATGACCACAAACTTTCAACAAGCAACCCAACTGTAAAGATCTGCATCTCTGGAGAACGAGAAATAGTTGTGTTTACTCTGGCAATAGCAGGATGATAAAGTGACAAACGATTTCTGATATTTTAACAAGTAGAAAATACATGTTTAAAGGGCCAGGTTTTAATTACAGACAAATATGAATATGGATCAATAACGCAGACATAAACCTATAATTCAATACACTGAAAAATAAAGCCATTGCCTTTCTGAAATATATGTAGTGGAAATAACACAAAGAAGAAAGAGATGTTATTTTCAAATACTAAGGTTGAGAGCATACTTTCGAAACAAAATCCAATTTCTAAATACTTCCATCTCATACACGAAACAATGGCTTGCAAGGCACTTACATCAGATAATGAAGGGCAGTGATCCCTGAGAGACAGAAATCAAATTTTTCAAAACCAGTGATAAAAAGAGAACTCTAAATGTAGACAGAATAGACATGTTACATACAGGGAAACAAAAGTATGAATAACAGATTTCTTATCAGAAAAAAATGAAAGGGAGAAGAGAGTGAAGCAATATTTTTAAAGTAATGGACAGAAAAAATAGTCAACTGAGAATTCTATACCCACCAAAAATGTCTCTCAAAACAAAAATATACAAAAGCTGAAAGAATTCATCACCAACTGGCTTGCACTGCAAGATATGTTAAATGACATCCTTCAGGCAGAAGGAAAATAAAAATAGCGGGGAATATGGATCTACACACACAAAAATGAATGGACTGAAAATGGTAACTGTATGGGTTAACATAAGTTTTCTTCCTTAGTATTTAAAAGTCTTTAAAAGATAATTATTTTAAATAAAATAACTGTTTAGACAAAAACAATAACCATGTTGTGTAAGCTTTAGAGAATATGTAAAATTAAAACGTCTGACAACGATAGCACAAATTCCGAGGGGAGAAGAAAGTGGTTTTTTTGCAAGTCACTTAAGCTTTTTTTTAATTAATACTAGACTCTTTCCAGAGTAACACAAAGTTAAACAAAACGCATAGTTTCTATGATATTAAGAGCTTTTTTAAAAAAGATCACCTTGACCACTTAGTATTCTTTTTTTCACAGGTCAGAATATTGTGAGTGAAGAAAAATATAAACACTAAACAGGCAAATTTCAAACCCCATATGTGAAAGCTGGTTTTTAAATAATGAGAAAATGTTGGCATCGTACATTTACAGTCTGTTGAAATTATGTTTGGTGAACAAGTCTGTGGGAGGTACTCATGGAGATTAAACAAGGACTCTTGGTCTACAAACCTTCCTCTTTAGCCTCTCAAGGGAAAATTCTTTGGACGCTCAGAGATGCTCCACAATTTTTGTGAATTCTTTCCTCTCTACCCTGTGCTAAGTCAACAGGAGAAGAGCTTTGCTCTGAGAGAGAGGCAGGGCCCACTGGCTAAGAATGTAGACTTAGAATAGCAGCCCATTTCCTCACTTCACGTTCTGTGGTTACTCTCTGAGCCTCCCCTTCCTTGAGAAGGAAGTATATTATCATAAGGTTCTATATAGTGTATGTAAAGTAGTATAATATTACTTGAAGGTAGATTGTAATGAGTTAAGGATGTATTCCATAAACCCTAAAACAATCACTAAAGTAACAAAGAGTTATAGTTAACAACTCAACAAAGGAGACAAAATGGAATCATAAAAATTATTCTATTGCTCCAGAAGAAGAGAGACAAAGAAAAAAAAAAAAGGAACGACGAAGAGATGTGACAAAGGTCATTTCATAAGGATAAAGGAGAGGGCTTCCCTGGTGGCGCAGTGGTTGAGAGTCTGCCTGCCGATGCAGGGGACGCGGGTTCGTGCTCCGGTCCGGGAAGATCCCACATGCCGCAGAGCGGCTGGGCCCGTGAGCCGTGGCCACTGGGCCTGCGCGTCCGGAGCCTGTGCTCTGCAACGGGAGAGGCCATAACAGTGACAGGCCCGCGTACCGCAAAAAAAAAAAAAAAAAAAAGGGATAAAGGAGTGAAGTCATTAGGAGAACATAATAATCTAGATGTTTATGCATCTAGTAACTGAGCTTTCAAATGCATGAATCAAAAACTGACAGAGCTATAAAGAGAATAGAAAAATCTACAAATCCATCAGAGATTTTGATATTGCTCACTCAACAACTGATTAAAAAAGTAGAGAGAATATCAGCAAGGATAAAGAAGATTTGAATCAGAGTATAAACTAAGTTGACCTAACTGATATTTCTAGAACACTTTCCCCAACGACAGCAAAATACACATCTTTACTCGTGCACACAGAATATTTTCCAAGCTTCTAACTTAAAAAATTTTAAAAAAAGAAGAGCAAATTAAACCTAAAGCAGTAGAAGAAAGGAAACAATAAAGATCAGAGAAAATATCAATAGCTTAGAAAGCAAAAAAATAATAAAGTCAATAATATTAAAGCTGATTTTGAGAGGAGATAAATAAACTGACAAAACTCCAGTGAGACTGATCAGGAAAAAGAGAGAGAAGACATAAATAACCAATATCAGGAATAATTCAGGTGATGCCACTACAGATCCTACAATTATTAAAAGGATAATAAGAAAAAAAAAAGGACAAAAAGAGAATATTATGAACAATGTTATGTGTCAATGAATTCAACAAATTAGATGAAACAGACACAAGTACTGAAAGACACAAACTACTAAAGGTTACTCAAGAAGAAATAAATAACTTGAATATCCTATGCCAATTAAAGAAATTGGATTTGTAATTAAAAACCTTAGCACAAAGAAAACTCTAGGCCCACTCATTTCACGGGTGAATTCCACCAAACATTTGAAGAAGAAATAATACATAATACATTAATTCTCACAGAAGAGGGATTGCTACCCAACTCATTCTATAAGGTCAGCATTACTATGAAACCAAAACCAGGCAAAGACATTACATGAGATGAAAACTACAAACTGATTTTCTTCATGAACACAGACGTAAAAAATTCTAAACAAAGTTTTAGCAAAGTAAATCCAACAATACATACAAAGGATAATGCATCATGAGATTTATCTCAGGAATGTACACAGTCGGGTTAATATTTGAAAATCAATCAATGTAATCTGTAACATTAATACAATACAAATGAAGAACCGTATGATCATTTTATTAGGCACAGAAAGTCTTCGACTGAATCTAAAACCCAGTAACGTAGAAACAGAAGGAAACTTTATCAATCTTATAAAGAGCATCTATGAAAAGTTTACAGCTGACATCATACTTAAGGGTGAAAGGCTGATTTTTTTTCCCCCAAAGATCAGGAACAAGACAAAGATCTCTACTCTCATAAATTCTGTTTGAAATTCTACCAGAGGTTCTACCCACTGAATCAGGCAAGGAAAAGAGAGAAGAAGCATCCTGATTGAAAACAAAGAAGTAAAACTGCCCTTATTTAGAGGTACATAAATATCTTTGTACAAAATCTGATAGAAACTAGAAGAAAACTAATGGAATATGTAAGTCAGTTTAGGAAGGCACCAGAATGGGAGATCAATATAGAAAAATCAATTTTCTTCCTACATACCAGGAAAAAACAAGAAGAAATTGAAATTATAAACTAATACTACCTACATTTGCATCCAAAAATATAATATACTTAGGACTAAATCTGACAAAAGATGTGAAACATCTGTACATGAAAAACTATAAAACAATGCTGAGAGAAATTTTAAAAGCCCTTAAATAGAGAGACACACCAAATTCAGACATCACAAGACTCAACATTGTAAAGACATCAGTTCACCCCAAGTAAAGATATAGATTTTATACAATCTCAGTCAAAACCACAGGAGGTTATTTATTTGGTAGAAATTAACAAACTAATTCTAAAATTCATATGGAAATACAAATAACCTCTACTATAACCAAGACAACTGGAAAAGAAGTTTCAAATTCTATGATTTCAAGATTTCCTATAAAACGAGATGAATCAAGACAATGTGGTATTGATATATAGAGAGATAAACAGATCAATGGGACTGAATAGAGTTCAGAAATAGAGCCATATGTATAAGAACATTTTCAATGGAGGTGCAAAGGCAATTCAGTGGGAAAGGAATAATCTTTGAAGCAAATTCTGATAGAATATTTGAATCTGAAAATCTGCTCTGACCTATGTTTCTCCACTGAATTCATTTGGTTATTTATTTGGTTATTATGGATTCTTTTTTTTTTTCCAAAACTTTTTATTGAAGTATAGCTGATTTACAATGTTTTATTAGTTTCAGGTGTATTGCAGAGTGACTCATATATATATATATATACCCATATATATATATGTTCTTTTTTTTAACATCTTTATTGGAGTATAATTGTTTTACATTGGTGTGTCAGTTTCTGCTTTACAACAAAGTGAATCAGCTATACATAAACATATATGCCCATATCTCCTCCCTCTTGCATCTTCCTCCCACCCTCTCTATCCCACCTCTGTAGGTGGTCACAAAGCACTGAGTTGATCTCCCTGTGCTATGCAGCTGCTTCCCACTAGCTATCTATTTTACATTTGGTATGTAAATCATTTGGTAACAATATTCCATTGTATATATGTGTCACATCTTCTTTATCCATTCATCTGTCGATGGACACTTAGGTTGCTTCCATGTCCTCGCTATT
>RJWK010057085.1:0-14246 GCA_004363435.1 Platanista minor
AAAAAAAAAAAAAGGAATCCATGGGTCAGTCAGGCCTGGTTTGAGTATTAGGAGCGGCTGGTCCGTGGGCGTGGATCGTGGTGGTGCTGGTATCATTATGAGCCCAGAACAGGGGCAGCGAAGCCTGCGGCAATGCCTGCAAAAGTACTCACCAAAAAAAACGGCCTGCCCCATGCAAGGTTTCCAGTTCTAGGAACCATCCCAAGAAAGCCTCATGGCAAATTCAAAGAGGGGGTATCCTCATCACTGCACTGTTTCTAACAGCAAAAAAAAAAAAAAAAAAAATACTAGGTTGTTTTAAAAATAAACAAAACTCATCTGGAGCACCATGAAGATTCTCAAACAAGACAAAAGGCTGTTTGGCAGATAAAAGAAGGATCACGTGGTCGTAAAGCTGTGGGTAAAGCAGGCCCCTCGTCGCGTGCACCTGTGACCTGGGATCCTTCAGGGAACCCGGGAAGCTCAGCCCCTGGGCTTCGGCCTTGAGTTTGGCCTCCTGTGAAGGCCATGCATGCATATCACAGAGAGAGAATTCGGACTCATTTCTCAGGTCACGTCCAGGCCGCCTGGATTATTGCAACGACACAAAACCCATCTCCTCTGTTCTCCCTGGCAGAGCGTTCCTTCAGTGAAGCCAGCTGAGGAGCAGGTGTTACAATTTCAAAACGGCAAGAGCAGGTCTCTGGCCGCCAGTTTTCATCGCGGGAGTCACAGACGGGCCAGTCCGGCTGCAGCAGGCCAGCTAGCTCGCTGTCCTCCCGGTGTGAGAAATACGCAAAAGCGTTCTGCTAGTCATAAGAGGATCTGTGTCCCACCCATCTGTCTGTCTGTCTGTCTATCATCTCTCTCCATGTCTAGATTGACACGTAGAAGAATAGGCAGATTTTAAGTCCTAGAAATAATATCTCTCTTCTTTTGGTGCGTAAGTGAAGGGTGCTTTTAGAAAAATGAATCACGGTATTTTGTTTTGCATCCCTAGTTTGATTGTAATTTTTTTAATCCAGTCTCTTGAGTTTCAAAAGGGACAGAAGTGTCATGACTGATGAAAACCAGAGGAGCTACCTTATTTCACAAGGAAAATACAGTAGCGGAGGTTTTACCCAAAGCAACTTTTAAAATATGATTGCTCTTCTATAGTTTTCTTTATAATCAGAAAAAGCGAGTGTTTAATCACGTCGTTTCCTTCAGTGGATAAATTGGCATTCACATGTGCTTACAGAATGTGGACATAGAATGTTCAGGATGACTAGTCTTGGAAAGCAGACTTTTATTCTTCTGATTATTTGCACTCGACAGACGAGATTTATTTCAGGATGGCACAGAAATCCTGGCTGATGTGAGAAAAAGCTCACAGGCTCTAAGGGTGGCATAGAGCAGTAAACCCCGCGGGCATGCGATGGGCATCACACGAGCACTGGGGGCACATCTGGTGACAAATGGTCCCTCATCCACCAGCACAGAGTCTTGGGGCAGAGGCTCTCAGACTTCCAGAAGGGGACATGAGAGCTCAGCCTGCACCTCTGACTCAGAGCTGCCCCTCTTGCCAAAACAACCTGCTTGTCCCAAAGGGATTCCCTTCTGCACCATCCTCGAAGCCTCAGTCTCCTCCAGAGGCCCTGCCTGTGTGGTCACGGCAGCACCTGTAGACTCAGCATGTGCCTCGCAGGTGACGTACACATGGGAGGGGACCCAGGGACAGGCTGAGTGCTTCCTTGGGCAGCGTCTCCTCCTGCTTCAGGTCGCCTAACCACAGAGGTGGGCTTGTCTGTGAGGCCCGCCGCATCCCCTGGGAACCTGCACTGCAGGGGAGAAGCCAGGAGGGCCCCAGCAGGGCCTGGACAGCTGCGCGGGGCGGCTCGTCCCAGACGCTGGGCCTGTCCAGGGCCCATCACCCTTTACTCTTTTCCTTCCTCAGGCCACTCCCGACCCCCCGGCCCCCCTTCTCTCTCCTCGTGCTCAGGCATCCCCCAGAGAATAGTTTGGGGCTGTTCGAGGCAGGCTGTGCCCCCAGAATATCGCAGCCTTGGCCCTGATGGAGGACAGAAAAAGGTGGGAGGAGAGACAGGCTCCCAGAACCAAAGGAACAGACACCAGAGAGGAGACGGCTGCACTGCCTACGACATACCAAGTGAACGTGGGTCTAAAGACACACGCGACAGCCCAAGGAAACCTCATGGGAAGCTTGGGATGTGATTCGGGTCTTCAAGATGAACCAAGATGCAGCTGGATTGGGAAGGGGCGAGAGGTCCCCGGGGGCAAGGACAGAGGGGTGGGAATGAGCGTGGGGTCTGAGGGGCTGCCTTGTCAAGCTGAGAGGATGCTCAGAGGATGGTCCATGGTGAGCCCTGGGCAGGTGTGAACAGCGCCCTGCCACACCCGATCCTCAGGAGACCAGGTCCCCAGGGGACAGTGCAGGCTCACGGGTGGAACATCTGCCTGTACCTCCTCGGAATCTCATTTTAACTCAGTTGACACGAGCAAGGTTCTTTCCTGGGGAGGGAGGGACGCTGGGGTGTGTCCAGGGGTGAGCCAGGAGCTAAGCCACGCTACCCTGTTAGAGCTCAGAAACAAACAGCGGGATTTGGAAAATCAGGGCAGAGAGAAAGGAAGAGGGGTAGGGGGACAGGGGGCCGGTGGCACTGCCGAAGCCACGGACTCTCCCATCGCGCGGTCTGCAAAGACACCGAGGCTCACACTTACCTTCTCCCCACGGCGCCCCGCCGAGCTGCCCGGAGCCCGATCACTCCGTCCGCCCCGGTCTGAGTTCTGCGAGCTTGGCTCTGGCCACAGACACACCTTCCGTCTCTGGTCTCTGTCCCTGCTGCTTCTCACTCAACTTTCATGACCCAGCTGAGCACACAGACCTTGCTGGCCGCCCAGCCCCTCTCCCTGCTGAGCCCGCCTTCCCTCCACCTCTCGGGGGCCCTCAGTCTTCCTGCTTCCTAGCCCCTTGGGCATGCCCGTCTTTTACAGGCATCTCGGTGTGTTAAGACCATGGGTCTGTCACACATTAAGCTCACGAGTTGGCTCGTAGAGGTTAATCCCGTGCACAGTCCCCCCCGCCACCACCCCGCAGCCCCTGTACTGCCTCCCAGACAGCACAATTCAGATCTCGCTCTGCTTTGCTCAGGACAGATCTTCAGGTGTGAACAAGGCTACTGTGGTCCCGGTCCTATGCTAAAAATATCAAAGTCCTCCAAGAAGCCCTATCTGAGAGAATTCCAAGTTCTCTTGTCACTTGTGCTGTCTTCCCGTGTAGGTGGTCCAGTTTTCCAGGGTCACGGGAATAGGCTGGTGACAGAGGCCTTGTGTGCTGCGTGCAGGTCTGTGGCATCAGCCCAAGATTAACTCAGTACAGTCAGCTCTCTGCGCCCAGAACTTCACTGCACTGTCGCCTGGTAGATCCTGTAGCACTTCTTGCATATTGACAAACAGTTATGAAGAAAATCAGTTAGGGTTTAAATTTGAGAGGGAAGAAATGGCATCCTTGATGCTAAGAAATGAGTCATGACTGTATGTTTCAACCCTCATCTCTCTTTTCGGAGTCTTCTGTCCTCAAGAGAGGACATCATGTGCATCATCTCAGCAGGTACATCTAGTGAATTCCAGCAAATATTGTGCACCTCACAGGATGCCAACTGTAGGACAGATCTATTTGGGAAATCACTTAGAGCTCCGTAGAGACACAGAAAGATGTTAAGGCATGAGTTAATTGATACTGAAATCCTCCAGCCTTCACTAAATAATATAAAGCCCAAGTAAAAGAAGAAAAATCATAAAATATGTTTCCGTTGAATTGCACAGAAATGAAATTATGAGGAAGTCTCATGAGAAAACAAAAAAATGTTACACTTTGTTATTAATATATGAGTAACTTTGTTCTTATATAAGAAATTAAAAACATGAGAATTAACGAGATACTAGGAGTAATTGTTTAAGAACTGTAATAAAGGACAACAGTGTAAAGCAATTATACTCCAATAAAAAATACAATTAAAAAAAAGAATTGTAATAGTTGTAAGTAAGATACTGGCTTATAAAAAGAGGAAAAATGCCTCACAAATATAATATTTAAAATGTGAAAGCGTTTTAACACTTAAAAACACTGTCAACAGAAAGAAAATATTTTCATACAGATATAAGTAATATCGATAATAAGGTTTAAAAGCTGAAGCAGAGGGCTTCCCTCGTGGTGCAATGGTTGAGAATCTGCCTGCCAATGCAGGGGACACGGGTTCGAGCCCTGGTCCGGGAAGATCCCACATGCCGCGGAGCAACTAAGCCCGTGTGCCACAACGACTGAGCCTGCACTCTGGAGCCTGTGAGCCACAGCTACTGAGCCCGTGGGCCACAGTTACTGAAGCCTGTGCGCCTAGAGCCTGTGCTTCACAACAAGAGAAGCCACCGCAATGAGAAGGCCGCGCACCACAACGAAGAGTAGCCCCTGCTCACAGCAACTAGAGAAAGCCCACGCGCAGCAATGAAGACCCAACGCAGCCAAAAATAAATAAATTATTTTAAAAAGCTGAAGCAGAGTGGAAATTCCACTAAGAAATGACAGGCTGTGGAATTAGCCCTAGGACACCAGGGTTGTGTGTATGGTCCCATCTAAACGCATGAGACAGCACTGCCACATGTGAGCTGGTGGCACCCGGCCCACCTTCCTCTCTGTCACAGCCCAGCCGCCAGCAGCCCTGAGTCCCCGGGCACCTGCGGAGAAAGTGAGCCCAGGTGCGCTGCCGTCCTGCGGCATCCACCCCGTTTCTGAAGGAGCCTCTCAGACGGTCTGGACCTGGGCAGAAGCCAGCCGTTCCCCTGGGTGCCGGAGAGCAGCTGCTCTGTCTCCTGCCCTCCTCTGCAGAAGGGGAGGCTCAGGCAGCCGGTGGACAGAGGGAACTATCCCTGCCCAGCGTCAGCGTCCAAGGGACCCATTTTTCCGGGTTCCTTCAGGAGCCCCCCCACCGCCTATAGCTCCGATTCAATGCCTCTGGCTTCCTGGCACCGGGGCTCCACAGTCGGCCGTGAGGCCCTCACACAGCACAGCTTACCGTTCTGGAACAGATCACAGCTGCCCTGCGTTTTCTTTCCTCCCCCTCCCATGAGCCCGGGTGCAGGGCTGCACCCACGGGGCAGCAAAACCCCCAGCACATCGCACACTCCTGTTTGCCCTCTGACGACAAAATGGCCCACTTCTCTGAGCAGCCCAGAGATAGTTCTTAAAATATATTTGACCTTGCAGATTCCTGCTGGAGATGGAAAGTGCAAGAACTAAGTCTCCGTGCCTTAGGAGACTTAGGAGGAGCTTGGAACCAGCTGAGATGGAAAACCACAGAGAGACTAAGAGGATGTGAGTGTCTCTGTTAGCAGAGTCCAAGGTCTCACCTCTGGGAAAAAAAACAACGTCTGAGTTTTCATTCCAAGGAAGCTCAACCGGGGCGAAAATGATTTTCTAAGTCCAGAGCAAAAACACACATAATCAAGGGCTTGATTTTTGGAGATTTCTTCATCATGTTTCATTAAACTCTCCATAGCTTGATAGGAAATTTCCAATTAAGTCCTCATAATATGCAAGGGCAGTTGACTTGACTGACTCCGAGGTCAGTGGTGGGTCAGAGGCCACAGTGGCTGGGAGGGGAGCAGTCCCAGGAGGAGGCATCCCCTCCTCACCCCTCCTGGTCCACACTTTCTGGCCCTACTCCATGTCCCACACTGAAAGGGGTTGGTGGTCACGGGCAGAGCGCCAGGCTGAAGTCAGGCCCTTATTCCTGGAAGAGCTGGCACTTTCTGGCAGAGACTCCAGTAGGTCCCTTCTTCCGCCCTCTGTTCCTTGGTCTCCCCATCTGTGAAACGGGTATAACAAGGCTTCACTGCTCACCTACAGGTTTTATTTTTTTAAATCAATTGAGGCAAAGTAGGAAAAAGGGCTTTCAAATCTCTACAAATTTAAGCCAATCCAAGATATGAATCAAGTAAGAAATTCCTGATTGTGTTCTTGAATCCCAGCTGCAAAAGATGAGACAGAAGATGATGCAGCCACTACATTTTCCTTCTATCTGGGGCTCTTTCAGAGTGTGATATAAGGCTTGATGTCTGCAGGGGCCTCTGGGCTGGCAATTTGGACTAAAGTGAGAATCCATCAGAGCTCTTATCAAAAGATTGTTTTTTGTTGTTGTTTTACTAAAAGAAAGAACTAGAATATTTAATGCTTGTGAAAAAGAAAGATGAAACTGACAGTGCCGAGCTTTGTCTCCATGGGCAAGATGTAGGACTGGGATATCGTCATCTGAAATAAACTTCTAGTGTGTTTTGAGGTGTTAATCTGGAAAGTCAGGAGCAAGCCCATGGGGTGAACCCAGGATGGAATCATCACCCAAGGGGTAGGACAGGACGGGGTGACCACAACCCCTGATGCTTCAGGCCACACACCAGGGGAGGACTGGGATGGGTGCCTGCCTGTGTCCACTGGACGGGCTGGGGGACACCCAGACGGCTGGGAAAGCAGCGTTTCCCAGGGAGTCTGTGAGGGAGTCTTTGGAAGAGACCAGCTTGCATCAGTACCTGATGAAGTTCCTTCCCAGGGAGATTACTCAACAGAGAAACAGAAGTGTTGGCGTTTCTCACTCACACACGCAGTGATCCAGGACTCACGCAAGGACTTTTGGAGAAATCCTGTTTTCTGAAAACACTTTGTTGGCACCTTCTATAGAATTAGAATTCAAGGCAGTGCCCGCATCAAAATGTTCAGAGCCTGAGCGAGGGGCTTGGAACTGAACGTTGAGACGCTAGTGACGCCTTTTACAAAACACTGCATTTTCAGAAAACCTGATGGCTGAAAACAATAGTTTGTGTAAAATTAGGGACATTCATGAGTCTGAGTTAAGATTCAGAAAAGGCAGATTCTGTGAAGAAGTTTTAGGGGCGCCTTTATCAATGCATCATTATACACATACACACATGTATGTTCCAAGAGCTACATGGGTTACAAACCTGTATCCAATTGTGCCTTAAATAGCTCTTCAGAATGTACAGACTAAAATTTTGAGTGAGGGCTTCCCTGGTGGCGCAGTGGTTGAGAGTCCACCTGCCGATGCAGGGGACGCGGGTTCGTGCCCCGGTCCAGGAAGATCCCACGTGCCGCGGAGCGGCTGGGCCCCGTGAGCCATGGCCGCTGAGCCTGCACGTCCGGAGCCTGTGCTCCGCAACGGGAGAGGCCACAACAGTGAGAGGCCCGCGTACGGCAAAAAAAAAAAAAAAAAAAAAAATTTGAGTGATAAGGAAGTGTCGGGTCATAATTTCATTAGCAGCGTTTTTTCTTGGTGGTCCACGAAGCAGTGGTATGTCTCCCAGTTACTAGCATTTAGATTTAATGAAAAGAAGTATGGCTTCTGGGGTAGAATCATTCCCACACTGAGAAAGTGTTATAATCTTATTAATCATAGCCTAAATTACCTCTGTAGAATTTTAAGGAGGTTTCAGACTGTTTTTTCATTTCAATTAAAAAAATTGTGTCTATCTTTCATTTTCAAAGACTTGCTGGTCAAAATTAAATTTGTGTGTGGACAGATTCAGGGAATGCATATTTTAAATGTCTTAAAGACAGTACATCTTTAAATGTACTTTTTCAATGTATCCCACAAATGTATAACATAAAGCTAAGAAGACAGTTTATGCTTGATTAGTGTTCGGTGATTGACTGAATCAGGAATTCATTACAGGTTTTTAATTAAATATTTAGATACTAAATAATAAATCTGGCAAACTTGGTATAGGTAACAAAACCAAATTTTCTTTTGTCTGTTTTTTAAAAGTGCATTTGCATATGTAATGTTACATTTCTCTAAGTGGAAGGGGTTTTTTTCTTCCCACATAACCTTAGGTGGTCTGTGAGGCAGGTCATTCAATGCGTCCATAGGAAGGGGGCGTCACAGAGCATCGTGTGGCCATGGTCAGGGTGGGGGGGGCGGCGGGGGAGGGTGGGGATGCTTCGTCAGACATTTTGGTGAATCCAAAGTTTTACCCAAGTCGAAACATCTGTAGGGCCAAATCCAAGAGGTGAAACAAACAACAACAACAATAAAACTTGGGACAGTGATGACTACACGGCCAGTCTCTAGAGGGACAGACACTTGTGACCTGGGCACCACCCTTTCCCCAGTCATCAGGACGAACCCGAGGGCCAGCTGCCCACCTCCTCCCACCCCCACTCTCCCCACCCTCACCAGACGGTCCCTTGGAGGGTGTTTCGTGGCAGGAAAAAGAACTTGAAGTCTTAATTCATTTTAAGCTGAATGCAAAAACCCTGACCTTCCATGATTGGGCCACAAGGCCTGAACCGCACTGTATCTGATGAGATCTCCTCAACGTGCCATTTGGGGTAAGTGAAGCACTAATTGGGGGTGGAAATTGTGATATTTTCAAAAGTAAATGAATGCTTTCTGGCTGGGTTTATTTTAATCTCTGAAAAAATAAAGCCTAAACAAATCCAACTTCAGACACAGTATACAAAACCCTTAAATGGATTGAACCCTCCCACTTTTAAAGTCAGTGCTTTAGGTCGGTGCTTATTCAAACAGCATAGAAATCAGCCTTTCTGCTGGATAAATGTGGAGTGTGTGTCTCCTACTTAACTCTGATAAAGTCCTCGTCATATCAGGATGATACGTGGAGATAAGTTTTAAATGCTTTTTTAGGTATTAGAAGTGTTGACTTGGAATTTATGATAAGACAGAAATCAGCTTATAAAAAATATATGAGAACTGTCATATCCAGGAATTAAATGAATCCACTGATAAATAAAAAGTTATTGACATCCACCTGCTAAAAAGGAGTCACTCAGACCCTTTCTTATCAACACAGATAACAGACAGGCGCTAATAAAAACACTTTTTGTAGCCAAAATACTAGGCTTTGGGGAAAAGGGAAACCTCTTTCAGACCTAGTATGTCATGATATACAGTTAAGAAGGTTGCTAAAGTTCTCTGCCCTATTTCTTTAAGTACCTGAGTTATGCTTTAAGGTTACAAGTATTTCAGTTCCTTCTTCAGGTTGTTCTGCATTTGACATAATTCTTGAGTACTACTATTTAGTAATGCTTCACATAAAATTTCAATACTTGTGTCCGGCTCTAAACAAAACAATTTCTCCCTGGCATCAGGACTCTATCCTTTCTTTGACAGAGTTTCCTATCCTAAACAGCTCACTCCAAGACCCCTTGTCCCCTCCTGCACACCAGGATCTTACCTGGCCTGACTTTGCACCCTGCCAGGTTAGCCCGCGATTGTGACTGGATTTCTAACTAACACACACATGTGTTTCTCCTCCCAAGACGTGCATGTATGTCTTTCACGGGCCTTCTGAACCATCTATCACAGGGACTCCAGATTTTGCACAAATCTTCAAGTCAAACTACATAAGGCTCTGCCTACCCTAAACTTATTAAAAATGATTGAGAATTCTATTCAATTCTAATTTGCTCTGGTGTCAGGCCTCTGGAATTTCATTTACTCTCAAAAAGCAAACAAACAAACAAACAAACAAAAAACAACTACATTTCTAAGATCAAACAACATTTTCCTGGAGTTGCATGTCCATGTATGTGAATGACAAATTTCTTTTGCCCTTGCAAATTGATCCATCAGAAATAGTTAGCATTCCAATCAATAATAAGCTTGTGCAGTGGAGCAAAGAACAATTTATATCACTTGTCAAAAATGGGCCGGTATAATCAGGCTCGAATGTAAAATTGTATAGCCGTTGTGTAAAAGAGTATGGAGCTTCCTCAAAAACTTCCACATAGAACTACCATATGATCCAGCAATTTCATTGCTAGGTATTTATCTGAAAAGCAGGATCTACAGGAGATATTTGTACCCCCATGTTCACAGTCGCTCTGCTTACCAAGCCAAGAGGTGGAAGCAACACTAATGCCCACTGACAGACCAACGGATCCAGAAAATGTGCCTGTCCATACAGTAGAATATCATGAAGCCTTAAAAAAGAGGGAAATCTTGTCACGTGGTACAACATGGATGAACCTAGGGGACATTGCTAAGTGAAATTTGTCGCTAAAGGGCAAATCTTGTAGGATTCCACTTTTGTGAGGTCCCTGGAGTAGATAAAGTCATAGAGACAGAAAACTAGAATGGTGGGTTCCAGGGGCTGGTGGAGGAGATTAAAGAGAATTGGCATTTAGTGGGGATAGAGTGTCAGTCTTGCAAGATGGAGAAGTTTTAGATGCCTGTTTCACAACAATGGGAATGTACTTAATTAACCCGACTAAATTGTACCCTAAAGATGGTTACATTGGTAAGTTGAATGTTATGTGTTTTTCACCACAGTTTAAAAAAATGTGCTCCCGTAATCTTATCCACAAGAGTGAGCAATTAAAATGTAGAGATTAATGTAGGTATTTGGGGTCTGGTGGATTTAGTGTTTAAAAGTTGGAGGTTTGGAAGAGCTAGCAGTTTATCAGAGCCTCTTTTTTAAATAAGCCACATAAGCTGTCATTCTTTATGGGACCTTTTTTTCATTCCCCTTAAGTGTGGCCTTGAAATCTGGTGTGTGGGAGAATACATGAATATTGAATCAAAGATGCATTGCTGGCATATTTAATGAAGAGTCCCTACTATCTAACTATAAAACACCTCAGGAAGAAAAAAAAAAAAAAAAAAGATAACGTTTATTCTGCTTGACACAAAATGCTGTAGCAAGGCTTCCAGTCGAAACAGACATTGTTGGAAAAAGTGATCATTTCAGTCCAGCATTCCCTCCTGCTGTCAGAATTTTGACAAAGATGTTGCTTTAGAAGGTGAGATACTGGTGCACTTTCCAGACTGATCAGCTGAGCCATTCGCAAGTTGCAGTGACAGAGGATGAAATCACACGGAGACAACCCGGCCACCAGGCTGGGTGGACTAGATGATGTCATAGTCCACGAACGCTCGGGAGCACAGAGTAGTTATACACACGCAAGCGAGCAGAGGTGCCTCCCAAGTGCTGGACAGAGAAGAGCTCAGGAGAACCACCTTGCGATACCGCTCGACCATTCACCGGACCCGCACGCGGGGAGCTCTGTGGACCAGGGCCGGGCACCAAGCAGAAGGAGATGTGGTCCCTGCATCGCCCCACTCACTCACAGGCCATAAAGGGAACACTCAGCTGGTAGTTCAGCTGAAACGAGGGCATCTAGTAAAAAGAGCGTAGAGTGGAAGCCTACCACAGCCTGGCGGTCAGGCAAGGACCCTCGGGGTTGTTCAAGCCGAGATGAGCAGAAGTAAGTCTCACCGAGATGGGTGCGGGGAGGGAAGAGGGGACCCCGTGTACGGGAACCAGGGTCTGGGCGGCATGTGCTCCGGTCACTGAGAGAAGCTGACGGGGGCATGGGTGGGAGCACAGTTGGTGAGGTGAGCGGCCAGGGCTCTGCAGCGGGTGTTGTAGGCATATTAAGGGACTTAGACATTTGCCCAAGGGCAGGGGAAAGACAAGAACCCATCTTCACATAAAGCCATGATTAAAGGACCATTCTCACAAGGCCTTCCGCTGGCAGTGTGACAACTCGGTGACAGGTGGTCGAGATGAGATGCAGTGGCGGGGACTGTCGCCATCATCCAGGGGTGAGTCCCTCGGGTTGGGGATGTTACAGTAGAGGCAGGAGAAGTGGGAGAGCCTGGGAAACGCGTGGGTGATGAGGACCCCCGCTGACACATGCCCTTGATGACCAGTCGGGGACCCTCTTCAGGGAGGGTGTGACGGGGCAAAGGGTCCGACCCCGTATCATTTGGGAAATGGCAAGCGAGGTCTGGTGCAAGGACTTGGAGAAGATCACGTTGATTTGGGGGCAAAGATGCACAAACGCCACCTACAAAACTTGGAAAAGTCGTCCTATGATGCATAATCTCCTTTGGGATGGCTTCACAGAGCAGAACAGGGAGCATACGGGAGAAGATGCAGGGAAGGAAATTTTGAATCGACCTGAGAGTTTTCTAACCACTGAGGCTGAGTGATTGGGCTTCCTCAAGACATGTGATTTTGGGACCTAAAGGTAGGTGTCCAAGTAGAGAGTGAAAAACCACAGGAGTTAGGAAAGTTCACACATCTGTGACCTTTGAGCTTAAAAGTGCAATATTCAGCTCAGAGAGAAGGCAAAATCAGGGCCTGGGTGGCAAATATGAAAAAGTAGATGCTTAGTGGATTCAACATCCATCTTCCTAAAAGTTCATGTACCTGAAATAAAGGAAAGGGCGGTCCAGAAGACATCGATGCTTTGGGATTCCTGTCGCATCCAACATGAGGACCTTTCAATGCTAAGTGAAGTATGGACCTTGATAACTTTTGAAAGTTACAAATAGGACGTGAACAAATGCAGGCCTAGAGAGAATGTGGGGACCCACCCTCAGGGTCTGGGTGGGGTCCCCTCTGCCAAGGGCTCTCATCCGCGGTTACGCTGATCTCAGAACAGCCACCTGGTCCCTCCTCCTCTTCCTCCTCCCAGATCGACCCAAACTTTAGCCCTTAGTGAGCACCCCACTGTGAGGGTCTCGCCAACACCACCCCTGCCTGCTGCACCCACCTCATGCCGTGCATCCTTCATGGGCCACATACTGCCTGGGCTGCTTCCAGTGGACCTGTCTTTCCAAAGACAAGACTCCTGGGTGTCCCCCCCCATCCAGGGGGCTTTGTGTCTGTCCTGCCTCCACCTTGGTCCCAAGCCCAGCGCCAGGTTCTTCCCAGGCTGCCACTTCGTCCCCACAGAAAGTGACGCGTCCTAGGAGCTCAGTCAGCTAGGGCACCACCTGCCCTGCGTCCTGGATGGTTGCACGAAAGAGGGGCATATGGCTGGCAACCTGGAGCTCACTTCTCATGAGCATTCAAGCCATTGTTACAATTCTGGTTCTGTTCCAAGGAAGCTACGCGGGCTCAGTTTTCAGACAGATCGCTTCACTGATCTCTTTTCTGCATGAGCAGATGAAACCCCTTCCCTGCCGGCAGGATTACTTTGTTACAGGGACCCATCTTTTAAACGACAAAGATGCAGAGTCCTTCCTCGCGACCAGGATCCATCACTGTGTCAGGAGACACACAGCTCCACTTAGAAGCTGGCAAAGCGTATTCCCCTAATTGGTATTAATTATCACTCAGCACTTGCGATCTTCCATTTGGCCCCGGAGCCCACTCAGCGCTGTTGTTTTCAGCTGGAAGTAGCTGTGATCTCACCCCCGGTTCAGGACGCTTGAGCACAGCAAAGAGCCCTACTTTGTCACCCTTTGTCAGAAATAGACACCAAGTGACAGGATCCCCGGGCTGGGGGAGGGCCGTGTTCCCATGGACCTGGGCCCGTGGCCCCCAGTCCTAAAGGATCAGGAAAGGGTCTCCATCCGTGGAGTCGGTCCTCGTGGGGAGAAGCAGCAGGGCCTCTGATCCTTCTTTCTGGGGATGCCCTGTACCTGATCGTCAGAGAGACAGAGAGGGTGCTCCCTCTGCCCCTGTGTCTCCTGAAGGGGCTGCAGCCCCTTAGAAAGGTTCCTGGCAACGGGCACCGTGCACATCTCCAGGTGCGGGGGTTTATCACGGGTCCCCGGGTCACAGCCCAGCCCTTATGTGCCTGAGGAGTCTCCCGGCGGCAGCAGCTCCTGATCGCAGAAGTGGCTGCGAGTTGTCACCATCGCGGTCTTTCCAGGTTCTGCTCAGATGATGCTACTCAGTTACATGCGGAATTCCTGGCCCCTCACATCTTTAACTAGATTCTACACCATTCAAGGTGGAAAGAACAAATTCTAGAAATGTCCCCATCTCTCTATAGTCACATCCCTCAGTAGTGATGTTTCGTCCTTCTCTGCCTTTGTTGGTCCTTCCGTGAGCCCCTCACATAAGCCAGGCTCCTCCACGCATGTGCACATCCTGCCCATGGCCCCTTCCTCCCCCTACCCAGTTCCTGCTGGAAGGAAGCAGCACCTGTGCCCTGATGCTCCCTGTGTGCCTGTGTGTGTGCACCTGTGTATGTACCCTTGCGTGTATATCTGTGTACCTGTGTATGTGCATGTGTGTACCTGTGTGTGTACCCATGTGTGTACATGCCTGTACTTGTGTGTGTACATGTTGTACCTGTGTGTGTGCATGTGTGTAGCCGTGTGTGTACCCATGTGTGTATGTGTGTACCTGTATGTGTACCCATGTGTGTATATGTGTGTACCTGTGTGTGTACCTGTATGTGTGCATATGTGTACCTGTGTGTACCCATGTGTGTATAT
>RJWK010057086.1:0-14245 GCA_004363435.1 Platanista minor
AATAATAATAATAATAATAGTCTTAAAAAAAGAATAGTCTTAAATGTTAGACTTGTAGGTCATATGTACACAAGATTTTTATTCATGTAATTATTGGGAAATAGCTCCATATTGACATGTTCTGAAAGCCCTGAGGCTTTTATATCAAATACACTAACCTAACACTGATACAGAATTAGAAAACATAATAACATAATTTGTAATAAAATAATGTTATTTTTATTAGTGAAAAACATAGAGGATTCATATTATTAAACACAAGATAAAGTCATTTTATTTGAGTACTGATTTTTTTCTTTTTTCTTTTTTAATTAATTAATTTATTTATTTATTTTTGGCTGCATTGGTCTCTGCTGCTGCACGCAGGTTTTCTCCAGTTGCGGCGAGTAGGGGCCACCCTTTGCTGTGGTGCCGGGGCTTCTCATTGTAGTGTCTTCCCTTGTTGGAGCACGGACTCTAAGCACGGGCTTCAGTAGCTGTGGCTTGTGGGCTACAGAGCGCAGGCTCAGTAGTTGCGGTGCATGGGCCCAGCTGCTCCACAGCATGTGGGCTCCTCCCTGATCAGGGCTCAAACCCGTGTCCCCTGCATTGGCAGGCAAACTCCCAACCACTGCACCACCAGGGAAGCCCTGAGTACTGATTTTTATGCAACTACTGTTATACTAATATTAAAAATAATTAATATATATTTTATTCAAACCTACATTTTGCAGTAGAGTGAGGAGAGATTTAGGAGATGTGATGGAAAGAGATTTAAGTGGGACAAAAGAAAGCAGGATTGTATTTCCAACTATACCACTAACTGTGAGAACTTGGGCAAGTCATAGCACCTCTGAACCTATCTTCTTTGTTTGTAAAAAGAAGGGGTTGGAGTAGATGCTGTCTAAGTTTCCTTTCAACCCTAATATTAAATAAGCATCTTGAAACTCTGCCTGGATGCATTAAATGTTTTTTTTTTTTAAACACTCTACATATTTACCCTGAAAGTAATAAGATTTAAATGGCACTTAAGCTTTGAAACAGAAATGAAAGCTTCAGCACTGATGTATTATGAAATTTTTGAGGGTCCCCATTCCTGTCTGAGCATTGATTCTTGGGATATTTCTTTTTCACTAATAATACTTGTATGCCCACAGTAAAACCTTCTCAAGGTAATTGTTTAAGTTTTATTGACCAACAGGAGGACATGTCTTGGCAGAGAGATGTGAATTATAAATATTTAAATTAAAATGGACTTTTTGTATAACCTGTACAGACCAAGACCAATCACTCACCTGGGCGTTATGACATGCGTCATTAGCCCTTTGAAACTTGTGAAATAAAAAAGCCTAGTAAATAGATCCATGACTGGCCTGCAAAAGAGAATGGGCACCAGTTTCATGGTTTTAACCCCTTTACACCTTTTTCTTTGGCTCTTTAAATTAGTATTTCTTAATATTGTATAGGAAAATAAGCATTAGACCTGGAGGTTGAAGGCCCAAATTCAAATTCTCTTTCTGGTAACTACTGACTAAGTCCTAATTTTCTCAACTATACAATGGACAGAGATGATGAAACCAGCTTTACCTACTTCACAAGATTGTTGCAAATAAGAAAGTTGATGGAGGAGATCATCAGTGGACACAACTATCCTTTGACCTTAGAGATGGACCCAGGCAGTCAGATGTTCTTCACCCCTTCCCCTGTCCTTGGAATGTACATTCTGCCCACAGTTTCTTCAGTAGGAGTCACTTCAAGGACATATCCTTGAGAGAGAGAAGTGTTACTGAGACCATTTGGACAATGTATGTGACTAAACCCCATTAAATCCTCTATTTAAACTCAAGATTCTGGAGGGCTGGTGTGGAGATCTACTTGTCTTGCGGTCACCCAAGATAAGTCTGTATGTAATTTCCCTTGCTTATTAAAACTTCCACCTACCAATCTGAGGTGGGCTGCCTCTTTCTTCCATCTCTCTTAGCCCTCTGTGTATGGGGGCCAGTTTCAGATTTCACCCAAGGAGCTCTTGAAATCTTGAACCAACAGAAGGGTTTTATAAACTGTGAAAAAATATCATAATGCAATATATTAGTAACTCTTTTTTATGTGTTAAGGGATCATGCCTTGACTATATGACAGGTCCCAAAGAGCTCCCAACAAAATGTTTTGATTTTCCTGAAAGAAACAAGATGTTGAACTATCACCACTTGATATAAAGCATCTCTTAAATAATCTTTATCTTCCCATGAATTTTCTAACATCCTAGTATACCAGACTTCACTTGGAGATTTTAGAGTTTATAAAACATAATCCTGAAACAATGCAGAGTTAAAATTTTCGATCAAATATTTACTTTTTCCAGTCACTCTAGGATCATGTATTCAAGAAAGGCTTCACTTCTCTGGTCAAGGAACTATCTATGAATGAGCATGCAATAGCACTCATGTTAGAAAAAAATATGAGTAGTCAGGATTATTTACATTCTTCGTTAGTTTTCCAACCTCAGGCTAGGTTACAGATGAACAGAACATTATTGGTTTGGAAAAATATATATTGATGCAGTCAAGTAAAGAGATAGTGTGTGTTTTTACAAAGCACAATATTATGATATGAGAGAACTTTTTAATTGTAATTACGAACTTAGCACCCTCTAGGGCAAACATCTCCCAATTATCTCATTTTGTGCTTCATCCATTATGCAACTCTGTCAAAAGAGCTCTCTGCTCCTCCAAGGCAATTGATTAACATTGACCAGCTTTTCCTCACTTTCAGTTCAAAGTAATGTAGTGAGATTAACAGCACAATTATTTGTAGTGGGTTGAGTCTGTTATTTAATTAAAATAAAAGCTTTCCTTGAAAAGCAGCTTGTTTGCACAAAAACTACAGAGTAGAACTGATTTTTGCATTTTAATTTATGGAGAAGTGATTTTATTCCTTTTTATACAAGATAAGAGAATGTTCCTTTTGCCATCAATGTGGGTTTTTTGTGTGTGTGTCATGGTGGAATCAGAGGAAGATAGAGTAATTTTCCTTCACAAACATTTTTGTAACAGAGAGAATTTGCTAATTTGACATGGTAGTAAAAGCTTGAAATTGTCCTAAATTATTGTGATGTGAGCCTGCAGTGCCTAATTATTTCTTTAATCATTATGCTAGTAATTGCATTCTGTATTTCTTGAGGAAAAAGAGGGGGCAACAGAAAGATAAAATAAGAATGAAATCACTAAAAAGAAATATCTTTAACTACAATTTCAATTGCCATTCCATTACTCAAGTCAATACAACATTTGTGGAGAAAGTCTTTTCACCCCTCCTCTCAAGTCACCATCAAAAATTTGCATGTTAATTGTGTTTGCACATGTTTATCTGTAAATGTTAATAGAAAGTTAGTATGCACAGCTTCTGAGAAAGTGAACAGTTTCCAGAAGTTTTGGAGATGCTTTGATGAGGTTTCCTTCCCAAAATTTAAATTTACACTTTAATTATATATTTTCTATAAATGCCATCGCACATGAGCAATGAGAGTCTAGCTGTTTGAGGGGAAATAATGCTTTACAATAACTGCCTTTGGTTGACAAGTTAAGCAATTGATACATTTTTAATTATAACACCTTGGAGCTTTTAAAGAAGTATCGTAGCTTTAAGCAATGAGAACCTCTGAAGCAAGACTTTCTATTGCTTTTTGTCAGGTTGATATAAATTTGCCTCAGGCAGTGCTACTGGCCAAAAAACAATTTGAGTAGATTAAAAACCAAGGCAGATGGGCTTCTATAAATTGAGAGTGATCAATTCATAGATAGTTTTCATTGTAACTAGTTTTGACCATTATTTAAAGTGTAATGTATTATTTAACCAAGCTCTTTTATTAATGGCTCATTTTTATGAATTCCTTATTAATGACTCAGGAAGAGCTGAAAGATCCTATGGAGCAGCTACAATTACCAAGTGAAAAATAAATCCGAAATCTCTTTCTCTCTCTCACATATATCATCTATGGTATATTTGTGTATATTATACATATATCTATAGACATAGATATTTAACTGTATTTATAAGGTATGCATGCAGTATGCATCTATTTTTCCACTGGGCAAAGGCCACTTTATGGCACAATCCTGACTGAATCTATAAACTTTCTTAAAAGCCTTGAAGATTATAAAAACGATGCAGGGAAAAGTAAGAAGCAACCCAGTGCAGTAATGAGGAGGCAGTCATGCTTCAGTGATTTTATTAAAAGTATGGATACTCCCTGGATATACTAGAAAGAGTAGCTCCTAGGAAATATAAGAGAAAGAAAGCTGTGTCACAAGAAATGGAATTATAATTGGAGTACCATTTATTAAGGCAATAAATCATAATGTACATCTCTGCTCTAATTTAATATCCCAACAGCATCCTCTTCTAGTATCTCTTCCATATTCTTCAGAACAGTCCTGTTCCCATATCCTCAATGGCTACCTAACATCTTTTACTTTTCAACCAAGTTCAACCCTTATTAAAACTTGCTATGAAGGGAAAAGCTAAGAAACCTTTTTGTCATAAGATGCTTATTCATTCATTTCTATTCTGTCACTCAAAAAATATTTATTAAGGGCTTATGAAGTGTCAGACACTAGATGCTCAGCAGGGGTTTAGTGAGGTCTAAAAGCTTACATGATTTTGATAGGTCCACTTTGCAAAGAAGACTACAAAATTATAAATACAAAATTACATGCAGTGCCTTGAAAAAGCCCTATGCAAATGAGAGTCCCTGAAGTTTAAATTTCATTAGCTTCATAGCAGCGATTCCAGCTCTCGTGCTAGTGATATAAGAGTGACACAATAGACAGAAAGTTCTGCCTTCATGGAGCTGGTATTCTAATAGACGAGGTATAAAATAAACAAATAAATATATTCAACGATGTCAAATATAAGAAAAATTGATAGCATTAAGAGGTTTGCAGGGCTTCCCTGGTGGCGCAGTGGTTGAGAGTCCGCCTGCCGATGCAGGGGACACGGGTTCGTGCCCCGGTCCGGGAAGATCCCACATGCCGCGGAGCGGCTGGGCCCGTGAGCTGTGGTCGCTGAGCCTGCGTGTCCGGAGCCTGTGCTCCGCAACGGGAGAGACCACAGCAGTGAGAGGCCCGTGTACCGCAAAAAAAAAAAAAAGAGGTTTGCAAGTGGTGGGTTGCTGTTTTAGAAAAGATTCTCAGAAAATACATCTCAAGAAAGCGACATTTGAGCAGAAGCTTTAATGATTTAATGGAATGAGCCTTGGTTGTAGTCAGAGAGTACAGAAAGTGTAAAAGCCCAGATATGAGAGCGAGTTTGGCGTGTTCCAAGGAATATCAAAAAGACAGGGTAGGGGTGGGGCAAGTCAAGGTAAGTCTTGTAAGCTATGATAAATTTTAGGTTTGTTTCCAGTGATGAAAAACCACTGGAAGTGTGGACCAAGAAATGCCCTGATTTACTTTTACGCTCTGGCTTCTTTTTGGTATGAGGCATAAATTCTGATGAGGCTTAAAGTAATACTTTTTTTTTTTTTTTCGGTGCGCGGGCCTCTCACTGTTGTAGTCTCTCCCGTTGCGGAGCACAGGCTCCGGACGCGCAGGCTCAGCGGCCATGGCTCACGGGCCCAGCCGCTCCGCGGCATGTGGGATCTTCCCGGACCGGGGCACGAACCCGTGTCCCCTGCATCAGCAGGCGGACTCTCAACCACTGCACCACCAGGGAAGCCCCTAAAGTAATACTTCTTAAGTAGTTATCCCAGTGTTACCCAGACCAGAAGCCCTTTAATTGTTACAATTAGAGTCACTTTCTGAGCTAAGAACAGTGCTTCTCCAAACTTGAGACTACCCTTGTTGCCCTATCCACCTCCAGTTGCTACCATGCATTAATTATGGATTTTGTTATTAACTCAGATCTTGGTATCTCATTTCTGGCTGTCATATCTCATTGTCTACCCATGTGCCAAGACCTTTGAACACTAACTATCCACCTAAATGTACCTCACTTTTCTTCCTGATGCTTGCATCTCCCACAGTTATTTAACTATGTGACTTGTCTTAATATGCATCCCAGTCAGTGCCCCCTTACTGTCTTTAATTCACAGCCTATGAAATTCAAATGCTGTACAGTTGTTTGAAAAACAGAAGCTCTAAAAGTGATACAAGAAACGTGTGTGTGTGTGTTTATCTGTGTGTGTGAGAGAGAGAGAAAGAGAAAGATGTGGCTATGTAAACATAATACTAGTCAATTAGCATTATATATGCTAACTACTTACAATTTATGCCTATTTATCCTGAAAAAAATTCATGAATGCCATTAAATATACATCAGATTAAGTTGGTTATAAGTGTCATTTGATTAAAATAGTAACTGGTATATATGTATAGTCAGACTTCTTAGTTTCTTATTCATGTACTAAAGTTGCTTTTCCATGAGTTAAACAAAATAAAGGAATTAATGGTCTAAAATGGTATCAACATATCTGAAGGGCAGCACGTTTTCTTTTGGGAACCCAAACTGGATTATGTTGATTCTTTAAGTGAATAGAGTGAGTTCCTTGATTTGGTTGGTGCTAATCTATTCTTAGTTCTTACATAATCTTAAAGAAAACCAGTTGTACAAAAGGTACACTATTTTCTTTTTCTAGGGAGTGGTTTTCTGGAATTTGTTTTGTGATTTTGTTTCGAGCTATTTTACATTTTATGTGGCAAGTCTTTACTTTATAAAAGCAATAATTAGATAGCTCTGGGGAGCTTGTTATGTTAATTGCATTATTGATTTGTAATGAAAAGAAAATAAAAATGCTGTTATTACCTGAAGTGACAGGATAGAGTACCAATTTCTGCTGTCATCACTGAAGCAAAATCTAAATTACAAAAAATGGTGAATGTTACCATACGATGGAGTGATAGTCTCCTCAACAAATGGTGCTGAAACAACTAAACATATACATGCAAAAAAATAAAATCTAGATACAGGCCTTAAACATTTCACAAAATTACCTCAAATGGATCATAGACCTAAATGTAGAATACAAAACTATAAAACTCTTGGGAGATATAACATAGGAGAAAACCTAGATGACCGTAGGTATGGTGTTGCCTTTTTAGATACAACACCAAAGACATGGCCCATGAAATAAAAGATTGATGAGCTAGCTGGACTTCATTACAATTAAGAACTTCTGCTCTGTGAAAGACAATATCAAGAGAATTAAAAGACAACCACAGACTAGGAGAAAATATTTGTAAAAGACACATCTGATAAAGGACTGCTATCCATGATATACAAAGAACACTTAAAACTCAAAAATAAGAAAACAAACAACATGATTAAAAAATGGTCGTAAGCCTTTAACAGACACCTCATGGAAGAAGATACACAGATGGCAAATAAGCACATGAAAAGATGTTCCACATCATTTGTTATTAGGAAAACGCAAATTAAAACAATGAGGTATCACTACACATCTATTAGAATGGTCGAAGTCCAGAACACTGAGAACACCAAATGCTGGCAAAGATGTGGAGCAACAGGAACATTCCTACATTCCTCCTGGGAGTGCAAAATCATACAGCCACTTTGGAAGACAGTTTAGTGGTTTCTTACAAAACTAAACATACTAGGGCTTCCCTGGTGGCGCAGTGGTTGAGAGTCCGCCTGCCGATGCAGGGGACATGGGTTCGTGCCCCGGTCCGGGAGGATCCCACATGCCGCGGAGTGGCTGGGCCCGTGAGCCATGGCTTCTGAGCCTGCGCGTCTGGAGCCTGTGCTCCGCAACGGGAGAGGCCACAACAGTGAGAGGCCCGTGTACCACAAAAAAAAAAAAAAAAAAAAAAAAACTAAACATACTCTTACCATAAGATCTAGAAATCACACTCCTTGGTATTTACCCAATGGAGATGAAAACTTATGTCCACAAAAAACCCTGCACATGGATGTTTATAGCAGCTTTTCATCATTGCTAAAGCTTGGAAGCAACCAAGATGTCCTGCAGTAGGTGAATGGATAAATAAACTGAGGTACACTCAGACAATGAAATTTCATTCAGCGCTAAAAAGCAATGAACTATCAAGCCATGAACAGACACGGAGACATGGAGGAAACTTACATTGCATATTACTAAGTGAAAGATGCCAATCTGAAAATGCTGCATACTGGGTGATTCCAACAACGTGACATTCTGGAAAAGGCAAAACTATTGAGACAGTAAAACGATCCATTGTAGCCATGAGTTAGTGGGTTGTGAGGGATGAATGGGTAGAGGACAGAGGATTCTTAGGGCAGTGAAAATACTCTGTGTGACATTATTATAATGGATATGTCATAATACTTTTATCAAAACGCATAGAATGCACAACACCGAGAGTGAACCCTAAGGTAAACTATGGACATTGCGTGATTAGGATGTATCATCCTTAGTAAAAAATGTACTATTTTGGTGAGTACTGTTGATAATGAAGGGAGCTGTGCATGCATGAAGGTAGGGGGTATATGAGAATTCTCTGTACTTTCCTCTCAATTTTGTTCTAAACATAAAACTGCTCTAAAAAAACTAGTCTTTTTAAAAAAGGTGAATGTTTAACTGATTCAAATAATGTGAAATGATTGTGATAGTATTCTGCTTTCATGCATGATATAGCTACAAAAAATTTTATGGAACTCATTTTAAAATATTTTTTTTACTATTCTAGCCTTAAATTATTAAATTGGATAAGTTTCTTTAAATTTTTCTCAACGTGTGGAACAGTCGCAATCAAGATTAAAAAGGCAGTAGGAATGCAAAACTAAGAAATTCAGCCTAGGGCTTCCCTGGTGGCGCAGTGGTTGGGAGTCCGCCTGCCGATGCAGGGGACGCGGGTTCGTGCCCCGGTCCGGGAGGATCCCGCGTGCCGTGGAGCGGCTGGGCCCGTGGGCCGTGGCCGCTGGGCCTGCGCGTCCGGAGCCTGTGCTCTGCAACGGGAGAGGCCGCAACAGCGAGAGGCCCGCGTACCGCAAAAAAAAAAAAAAGAAACTCAGCCTACCAGTGCATTTAGTTCTATGTATTAGGAATGTGCATAATAATGCCAGAAAGAGTACTAATTATAAGACTCACAATTTCAAACTATTGTGATTCCAATAAGTGTTTAATGCTCTGTTATCTTAACATTCATACCATCTAGACAGATTATTTTAATGTATTGAAATGACCAGTCAGTTCAATTTCTTACATCCCACTCCAAAAGATATTCAATTAAAACATCTGTAAAACCAATTTGAGGAATATCTCCCTCTGCTATGTAACTTAATTTTATAATTTAATAAAAAATTATCAATTTAGTAGCCCAATATAGAGATAGCTTGAAAAGTGATAATTTAATATAATACTGCCTACTTTCGTACAGCATGCATTTCAAGTATATCCAGCTGCTGATACAGTTGTCTCAAATGTTTTTTTCCATCAAAATTCTTCTAAGTAGAAGAGGAGGATTTATATATTCAGTGATCTGGCAGCATAATTAAAACTATCTCTAAGGCAGGTTTCTACAGGTGGATTTTTGACAGGATGCCTATTTTCAATCAGTACATACCATATAAACGTGAATGTCTCCTTGTAGGTGGCAGTATTCATAACTATAGTAGTAACACATCTTGGGACTGTAAATTTGAGGTTGAGGTATGGCCAGCTAAGTTTTTATGAGCATCCTTTGTGTTTGGCCATCTAACTCTACTGTCTTGTTATAACCAGTTAGCAACAAAATTGATCATGTGCTAATATAAGATGTGATTTGTTACGAGAAATGTGGAGAGTAATTTTTCAAGAGAAACCTGAAATTTGATTTTTCAAGGTAAACTAAAAGAGGAACGGTTAAAAGTATTGTGAAGCTCTACTGATTATTCTGTATGTTTGAATCACAGCTGAGCTTGATTTTATTCAAATTTCTCGTTTAAGATAAAGCCACTGTTTGGTGTTGCTTCATGTTAGTGCCAGTCTAATGAGCAATTATAGAGAATGAAGTGGCAATGGTAGTGCATCCTGTAGGAGACAAGTCAGAGTCTCACACATGAGAATGTCAGGCAATGAAACTAAGTGCCTCATTATTAGTAAGCCTGAAGTTTAATACCCAGTACTTTTCCTGATGTTCTGTTTGACCTTTGGCAAGTTGTTTTTATCTCTCTGCCTTATATCCAGTGTTGGAAAACAGGGGCAGCAAATAGTCCCTTCTGATGTGAAGGGCTGAAAAAAAGAAAGATGTCTGTCAAACGTAGCATTATATGCCAAACTAAGCAGCCTGAAAGCTTTGTCATGTTGTTATTAATTATAATGAGTAATTATTTTTACTAACCACTGTCACTAACCCATGGTCATAGGACATGCTTGTGTAGTCAGCATGCCAAGGATTGCAGTTCAACTAAAATATGAAGGGGTTTCAAATCTGGCAATAGAAAGTGCATGTATCATAGCCCTTCTATGGGAAATGACCTATTTGTTCACAGACTTGCCAATCAGTCTGGTCAAAATGAAGAGAGAGTTTTAGGGTCACACTAAACCATTTATTACTGCTGTGGCTCTAATATCAAATGAGCAAAGGAAAACAAACCTCTATCCAGGTGGAAATTAGTTTCACACTCTTCCTCTGCTTTTCAAATCATCAAAACCAAGTGAGTCCTCAAAGCCTGACTGTTTCACAAGCACTTTCCAATGGATTTCAGTATTTTTTTTGGTTTTGTTTCTTGGAAGTATAGCTTTACATTTGCAAGAAAAAATGTGTTGGCAATTCAGGAGGCTTTAAAATCAGTATTTGCCTGTGAGGTTTTTTTTGTTTGTTGTTTTTTTGTCCCCCATCAACCCATGTCATCCTAAAATGTGCAGTAGCAGTCTCAGACGCTGACTTTTCCATACTGAGGTTGTTTAAAGATTCCTAGCAAAATGTGTGGGTTTTGCAAATGTATATCATACCAATACATGAAACTTAGCCAGGCTAGAATGCCCTTATGCTTATAATGCTGACTATTTATTCCTACTTTTCCTCCTCTTCTGATCTCACCAACTCTTAGCAATACTTTACGTGGGGAGGAAAGAAATGAAAGGACATTGATGTAAATGTGGGGATAGCCATGGAAGATATTTGAAAAATGTGTACCTCTGGAGTGGCCGCAATGGTACTACAGCCTTCCAAAAATTCCATTGTTATTGCAAGCACTTGTGTAGTTTTCATTGCTTGGATGTCATAAATGAGCCTTTTCCATATCAGTTTTCACCAAAAGTTAAACTAATTATATCCATCATTGGTCGTTTTACTGGTTTAAGATCGAAAAGGATACAAAGGAAAAGGATGGGGTAAGGAGAGCCTTGCATATAAGTCTAAACTTCCTCAATCAGGAATTTTCTAACGCACCTATATAATGAGAAATAGGAAATAGAAGTTGAGCATGCTATACAATTGGATCTTAAAATGACTAGCCTTCATGGTATTTTTTCTGGAGAAGAAATATTTAATGCATGTTCAAAAATCCTAATTAGGTGCTTGGGTTTGGCAAGGACAGATTGACTCTTCGAGCCCTTCCAAATCTGGGGGCTTCTGAGAACATTAATATTGAAGCTGAAGGAGATATGCAAGGCAGTCAATTTGATGGAGAGGACTTTGTCATCATTTAAGAAGGGAGGTAAAAATGATGTCTCATGGCTGGCTCCCCAAATTTAAAATTTCAAGCATTAAGTATGACAACTAATTCTGTAGTTTCCTTCTGGGCTGTGGATTACAGGAAAATATGAATATTTTCAACTTGTTATTGTCACACTTCACAATCAATTATCAAACACATTTAAAAAATATTTATTTATTATTTTTGGCTGTGTTGGGTCTTTACTGCTGCACATGGGTCTAGTTGCAGGGAGCAGGGACCACTCTTCATTGCAGTGCATGGACTTCTCGTTGCGGTGGCTTCTCTTGTTGTGGAGCATGGGCTCTAGGCACGCAGGCTTCAGCAGTTGCGGCACTTGGGCTCAGTAGTTGTGGCTCGCAGGCTCTAGAGCGCAGGCTCAGCAGTTGTGGCGCACTGGCTTAGTTGCTCCGCGGCATGTGGGATCTTCCTGGACCAGGGATTGAACCCGTGTCCCCTGCATTGGCAGAAGGATTCTTAACAACTGTGCCACCAGGGAAGCCCTGTTAAACACATTTTAACTAAAGCTTTTAACTATTTATTCTGTTTTTTAGTTCACACTTACATGGATCCTTAACAAATTGATATTTCTTTTGGCATAGAAAGAAGTTTTATACACCGACTGTGATATTTGACTTCTGAAACCCTGACGGTTTCCATTATCATTTGCCCCGGTATCATCTCATCACCACTATTATAGTTGTTGCGAAGAACACCATGCATTGGTCACCAATGCCAAGGAAGGCTTTTGATTAAATGAAGGATTAGCAAAGGTCATTACAACACCAGCCACCAGGTTATAGAAGCCCAAATGTTTCTGCCCACTGCATCTTGGTATCAGAGTTGCCAAGGAAAACACAGCACAGTCAAGCACTGGATGGACTAAGCTTTTATTCACCTAGAGAAGAGACAGAGCAAGATCAGCTCAACAGTGGACATTAGTCCCAATGCATAGCACGTGGCCCAGGCAGCCAGTGAAAAGCAATGGATCTACTGGCAACACTCATTCCTCAGCAGAAGGACCTCTCTCCCTCCCAAAGGAGTCTGAAGTACTGAAAGCTGAGAGTGTGCCTGAAGGCCACTGTACTGTATTGTACTCACTTAAGCAGAAAAAGGGAACAATTAGGTATTCCCACACAAGGAGATAAGCCCAGCAGAGGCTTCGTGGGCTCTTTATCTGTTGGTTAGGCAGTGTTCCAGGCCAAGAGGTCAAAACACTGTGCACATGAGACTGCCTTTTCCAACCGTAATCAACCTCTCTTCAACATGTGAGATTCAGTGCTGCATATTTATAGAATCTCACAAATTCAAACACCTCTATTATAAGTTACAAATAACTCACACATAGGTTAGCTAGATTACCTTTTTAACTACCCATGTAGAAAAAATATTTTCTAAGTAAATTAACTATGTTAATTTCTAAGGTAATTAACTAGATTTACTT
This sequence comes from Platanista minor, assembly GCA_004363435.1. Taxonomy (NCBI): domain Eukaryota; kingdom Metazoa; phylum Chordata; class Mammalia; order Artiodactyla; family Platanistidae; genus Platanista; species Platanista minor. The sequence goes on from RJWK010057086.1 coordinate 13,055, forward strand.
GAGTATGTTTAAAATAGTCAAGAAACTTCCCAAAGATTCTTGGGTATGTCAATGTGCTTTTGGACACCTAACATATTAACTACAAACAATTCTTATATATTGACTAAAACCCAGCATCGTATGTAAATACCCATTTTTTTTTTACTAGCTTTGAATCCTGAAAATGCAAGTACTTCTTTATTGATTAACATGACAGCTTAATGCCAACAGTTTATGAGACTATGTTAGATACTCCATAAGAGACTCTAGGGTGACACAAAGATGAGTAACTCATAACCTCTAGACTCAAAGAACTTGTGGCCCAAAGTAAGATCATGACAACCAACAGGCACACCAGGCTTCTTTCAATACAGACTTCATATGTAATCTCTCTCTTGTTGCAGATGCTACATGACCCATTTGTTTTACAGCTGAAGACTAAAATCAATTAATATTTACAATAATGGAAGAACAAAGGACAAGTCCATGCTGTTTTCTAGTTTTCTGTTTTCAAACCCTACTTGATCCAATACGAGCATCTACCCTAAGACCATTAGTGTATGCAGCTGAATATTTTACAGTGTTCGCCTTTAGAAGTCTTCTCTGTTCAGGACCATAGTGCCAGGGTCAGCAAATGCACTATTTCTTCTGTTTAAGTGCATCCTCTTCCTCTGTGTGAATGACATTCTAATCCTCGTCTTGCTTTACTGAATTGCTGAATCTCGTCCTATTAACTGTGATTACCAGTTATCGACTGACCACAATACAACAAACTGTGTCTCTTAGTGCATGGAATGTATTACTAAAAATAGAAATCCCGTAGTATTTTTTCTTCTTCTTCTTCTTCTTTTAACTTCTTTACTGGAGAATAATTGCTTTACAATGTTTTGTTAGTTTCTGCTGGATAACAAAGTGAACCAGCTATATGTATACATATATCCCCATATCCCCTCCCTCTTGCATCTCCATCCCACCCTCCCTATCCCACGCCTCTAGGTGGTCACAAAGCACCGAGCTGATCTCCCTGTGCTATGCAGCTGCTTCCCACTAGCTACTTTACATTTGGTAGTGTATATATGTCAATGCTACTCTCTCACTTCATCCCAGCTTACCCTCTCTTCCTCCCTGTGTCCTCAAGTCCATTCTCTACGTCTGTGTCCTTATTCCTGCTCTGCCCCTAGGTTCATCAGAACCTTTTTTTTTTTTTTTTTT
>RJWK010057087.1:0-14245 GCA_004363435.1 Platanista minor
CAACAGATTGAGAATTCCTCCAATCAATTTATTAATAAATCAGCAAGGCAAACACAATGCCTTTCTTTTTTTTTTCCTAGTGTAGCATCCTGGGACATGATAGATCTGGTGACTAAATAAGTGAATAGATAGATAAATGAATGAATGAAGCATAGAATATTAATACATGTTTTAAAACAAGAGTGAATTTTTATTCATGGTTCTCAAAAAATGGTCCTCAAACCAGTAGCATCAGCATCATCTCAGTGTTGGAATAGCAAATTTTCAGTCTCCACCCTAGACCAACTGAATCACAAACACTGTGGATTGGGACCCAGTAATCTGTGTTTTGTCATGGCCTCCAAAATGATTCTGAAAGACACTAAAATTCAAGAATCTCTGATTTAGGTTGTTTTTTAATTAGTATATACTAATCAAAGTTTGATGTGTTAATTGATAATGGAGTTGCCAGGCAATCCACGCACATCTAAATAGTTTTCCTGAAATTAACACCTTATGCCAAAGTTTGCAAATTGTTTTCCTTGGCATGTGCCATACAAAAGTGTTTATATTGTTTCATGTATGTAGTTAGGTGCCAATACTTAAACGTTGAGCATTTGGACAGCTCACAAAAAGAATCGAGATGGCTAAAAATCTTGCCCTCTTTTCTGCATGGCAAGGATATGTTGGACATTAAACCCTCCAGCATCATTACCACTTTATTCTCCTACTAAACTCCTTCTTTGTGTATTTGTGACTTAGAATTAAAAAAAAAAAAGAAAAAGAAAAGCTGAGAGGTCGTAGAAATGATTAGCGTGACAGAAAACAAGTGCATTCTGAAACCATCAGCTCTACCCTCTGGATTTCTGCTGCCAAAATTATTTTATCTTCAGTATATGTTTGTATATCTTTGTTCTTTTCATGATATTGGAAACTCATGTTTCTTTCAGATGAAAGCGCACACACACATACAAACAACTTTTCATCATGACCAAAATTATTACAAGACATTCTTATAAGTTGTAGAGAAACAACAGACTTCCATCCACTGACAGTTCAAGTTCTTTCCCTTTGCATTTCTCACAAACTCTTTGAAGCCATGTGGGAACCTTTAAATCTAGCTCATCTCTGACTTTGCTTACTTTTGGCCACCACCCTGATTCATTTCCTCCTCAGGGACTCCTGGCTCTTCCTGCTGTGGAAGCAACAGGCCCTGTCTCTGTGTGTGTAGTTCAAAATTTTTATATCTTAACTGCCTGTGAAGTCACTGACTACAACATTCGGATCATATCCTTAAACATTTTTTTCCCAGAGACAGGAGTGAGCCTCCCTGAGCGCACCTTGCCCTGTCCTTCAGGACTACCACCAGTACCCAGTGTCCCTTTCTGCAACTGCACCACCGACTGAAAACGAAAACTGAAAAGGGGATTAAATTGTGAGGTAAAGTTTTCTTTTTAAATCTCTTTTCTCTAAGTTTTGATCTTGCATCCACAGTGCACTGAGCTCCTTGAATGGTTTCCATTTTGAACACATGTTTATCATTGGGATGGTTTTGCCTAATTGCAATTTTCCCACGGGGAACTCAGTGTTTCCTGTTATGTTTTGCAGAATCTCAGGCTTTCAGTGATCCCTTTTATTTTTCTGGGTTTAATGGGACTCTTGTGAAGCATGCCAGGATTGAGGGTCTTCTCAGGAAACTGTAAGCCTCGTAAGTGAAAAAGGAGTCCACTCCAAGTTCTCACTTCTCTGCTCCCATCTCCCCTTCACCCCTATATACACACGTGCACATACACACAGATACACACCATGTTAAGGTATGCTCCACAATACAGAACATATTATTTAATTCATTTATTTCAGTCGCTGGAGTTTGATGTAGACCAAGTAGAACTGTACTTTGTTAGGGTGAAACAAATGGAAGAAATATTCTTTTCCCATTAAAAGAGGCATTCACCTTTAGTGTCAGATGACTCAGTTACTTTCTCCTAAGAGGGGCATTGTTTTCCATTTTCCTTTTTTTCTATTAATTTTTTTTAAAGTCAATTTTAGACATTTTAATTTTTAGCTTATGGCTCAACTAGGAAGATTTGTAGTGTCATGTAGACCACATAAAATTTATATAACAACATAAAATTTTTTGTCACTTTCTGGTAAGACTGAAAAGATTTTTAGGAAATAATTTTTATGTTTTAAAGTAAATATCACTCATAAACCATAAAGACTTTTAGGAACTGACTTTTATATTTTAAAGTAAGTACCACTCATAAACTCAATAACATTAGTTATCTTATGTCTTCGGGCCCTCTTCCCTGAATCGATCTTCTCATATAATTCTAAGCTCATCATCATCCACTGGTCATGATGAAGCAATGTTAATTCAAGACTGCTACTCCAAGGTTCTTGAATTGGTTACACCCACTTCCCAGATGTGATTACTATGTATTCACGATCATCTTGTGACTCATATCCATCCTTCTCTGACAACATTTTTGCAGTATGAGGAGTTAAAGCTTTTTGTCAGAGTGAAGTTCGCTTTGTCAGAAATAATTTCCCTACAGTCAGGAACATCTTTGACTCTAGTCAGGCCCATCCATGTAGACATGCAGTATGACCAAGTGAGCAGAGCTGCAGAAACTGAACTCTATTTTTGAGACACACACTTACTTGCTGTGTGTCTGAGCAGACTCTCTGAAACTCTGTTTCCTAATCTCAATCTGTAAAATGAAAGTAAGACATCGTCAGGGTGGGTAATGATTAGAGATAATATATATTAAACATAGTCAACACTATTTTCTGGAAAAAACAATTCATTTTGATAAATCATTTATATACATCTTATATTGTCAGAGAGTAGATTAAAAGTGGTTTAAAATCATGCTTCCCAAATTTTCTTATGAGTATAAATTGCTTGGGGATTTTATTGAAATATAGATTTTGATTCTGGGTTGGGACCTGAGATTCTGCATTTCTAACAAGCTCTCAAATGATGACAATAGTACATGGTGCTTATACATGGACTGTATTTAAATAGCAATTATGAATCAATTATATAAATATAAAATAATAGTACAAGTTAAATTAAAATGAATAAATAAAGAAATGAAAACATTAAGACATGAAATGGAGCTAGGAATGATGTTATAAATGTATAACATAATGTTAACCACCTACTGTGTGGGGAAAAAATTTGTCTATATGATTTATAGCAGACACTATGGAAAATAAATCTGTGTCCTCAGTACTCACTTGCTTTCCCATAACAATATGTATGTTTAATATGAGTTGGTAAGTGGACTTATAGTCCTCCTAAATTTTATATTCTAGAGCCAAAGAAGAAAAAGAGAGCCTCACTTATTTTCCTCAGTTAATTCAGAATATACAAGTGTTCAAATGAGGTCTGGGGTTGATGTTTACCTTTACATAATCTGGAAAAAACAATTTGCTAAGAAATTAATAGAATAAAATGTTTCAAGGAAAACTATCTCATTTACTATGTGAAGTAAAAATCTAATATCTGAATATACTATGTTGATTTCTGCCATCACTCATTCTTTATATCCAAACTCGGAAGTTACATTGTCCCCAAGATCTTAGAAGATTCTGGATGGGAAGTGTAGGCCTCATCATTCATTCATTCATTCATTTATTCAGTTCATTTAATACCTACTTTATTCCAAACACAGTGTTTACATACTCAGTTTCACTTCTTGCCACTTCCTGCTCTGCTGAGTGCTTGACCAACCACATTATTTGTTCCCTTCTTGAGGCTGCTGACATGATCCACAGTAATTCAGGCTGGCGAATTTTTTTTACTAGAACCTGTCCCTGCACTAACAAGGGACCATGAAAGCAACCATATATTTTACCAAAAATAAAGGATAATTGAGAAGCATAGAAAAGGCAACAATTTAATATGGAATATTTAATAGAATTTTCCCCAAATGCCCAGTCTACTCAGCTCTCACTGGCATCCTTTTCTTAGGATCTTGCCTGCTGTACACATGTTTGTGTCTACTCTCTGCTGAGACTCTGCTCTTTCATTAATGTACACTTTTCCAAGCTTTTGAGGCCCCAACTCCTTTATTCTATGAGCAGTAATGAAGATGCAAAATTCAAATTATTTGCACTGTATTTCTAGCATAAGATGCCATATATTTTAAGAAAAATCCATTCTTTAATAGCAACTTTTATTGGGAAAACTTAAAGACACACTATTGTTGTATGTATACCTGTTAATTATAAGATATAAAATATGACATATAATTCATGTCTTGTAATGTAAAATGAAAAAATGTCCAGATTTCTCTTCTAGACTTTTTTAAGGGGTAGAGGATGGGGGCTAGTAGGGTGTAGAGAAGTTATCTCTAAAACACTAGTCTGGGGCTTCCCTGGTGGCGCAGTGGTTGAGAGTCCGCCTGCCGATGCAGGGGACACGGGTTCGTGCCCCGGTCCGGGAAGATCCCACGTGCAGCGGAGCGGCTGGGCTCGTGAGCCATGGTCGCTGAGCCTGCGCTTTCGGAGGCTGTGCTCCGCAACGCGAGAGGCCACAACAGTGAGAGGCCCAGGTACCGAAAAAAAAAAAAAAAAAAAGTTAAAACACTAGTCTGTTACACCAGCATATTTTTCCTAATCTAAAGCATAACTTTTTCTATACAAATCAATTTTAGGCATATGAGTTTAAATTACAGCTAGCTTTTTTGTTTTCTTTTTTTGCGGTACGCGGGCCTCTCACTGTTGTGGCCTCACCCGTTGCGGAGCACAGGCTCTGGACGCGCAGGCTCAGCGGCCATGGCTCACGGGCCCAGCCGCTCCACGGAATGTGGGATTTTCCCAGACCGGGGCACGAACCCGTGTCCCCTGCATCGGCAGGCGGACTCTCAACCACTGCGCCACCAGGAAAGCCCACAGTTATCGTTTATATTAGTGATTTTGTTTGTGGTTCCCATTACACAGGTTACTAGTGAAAGCTTAATAAGTGCAATCACTGTTTAAAGCACCCTCAAAGAATTTGGAATCACCGAATTACTTACAAAATATTTGCCTGATAAAAAAATATATGTATCAATCAATTTGTCAGTCAGAGGTGTAATTTAGCTTGTTAATTCAAATTCTGTTTATCTGTTGTATACATTATCTATTATTAATGATTGACAGATTCTCAGAAATAAATGGAAAAATAGATTATGATGGATCCTATAACTTCTACATTCTTCATTTCCTTCTATTTCAGAGATGTTTACATTCCATGGGGGCAGGGAGAGGGTTGTAAAATGAGAAACACGTTAGGAAGAGCAAGACTACAGTTTCACTTACAAAGTTCAGTGAAAATGAAGCAGAAAAAATAAATAATGAGTAGCTCTCTATGTGATGGTCAGTTCCGTGTGTCAACGTGATTGGCTCACAGGGAGCCCAGATATTTGGTCAAACATTATTCTAGCTGTGCCTGTTAGTGTATTTCGGGGGGTGAAATTAACATTTGAATTGGTAGACTAAGTAAAACAGACTGCCCTCCCTGGTGTGGACAGGCCTCAACCACTCAGCTGAAGGTCTGAATCACATAAAAAGGAGGGTCCTCTGGGAGTAAGGGAGAATCCCTCCTGCCTGGCTGTCTTTGAGCTGGGACATTGTTTTTCCTACCTTCACACTTAAGCTGAAACATTAGTTCTTCCTGGGTCTCAAACCTGCTGGCCTTCAGAAGAGAACTACACCATTGGCTATCCTGGTTCTCCAGCCTGGGATAACTGCATATCTTTGGATTTGTCTGCATCCATAATCACGTGAGCCAATTACTTATAATAAATTCCCTCCCTCTTTCTCTCTCTCTCTCTATACATTTTATATATATATATATATATATATATATAAAATTGATTCTCTTTCTCTGGAGAACCCTGACTAGTACAGTCTCTCAGGACCCAAAATGTTTTGAATAGCTTAGCAGATCAATAAGATTCTAATTCAGGGTTAGTATTATTAGGATTATTATGATAAGGATAGTTTATTAATTAAAGAAGATGCATAGCAATTTTTATATTATATATATACATATAAAGAGATTTACTGTACATAATTGGCTTAGATAATTTTAGAGGCTGACAGGTCCCAAGATGTGCAGGATGAATTGGCAAGCTGGAGACCCAAAATAGCTGATGATTTAGTTCCAGTCTGAGTCTGAACGCCTAAGAACAAGGAGAGCTAATGGTATAGTTCCAGTTCAAAACCTGCCAGGCTTCAGACCCAGTAAAAGTCGATATTTTAGTTCCAGCCTGAATGCAGGAAAAAAGCTGAAGTTACAGTTCAAAGGCCATCAGCTAGTAAGAATTCTTTCTTACTCAGACTTTTTGTTCTATTCAGGCCTTCAACTCACTGAATGAGGCCAACCCACATTAGGGAGAGCAATCTGCTTTATTTAATACACCCATTTACAGGTTAATTTCATCCCAAAACATCCTCACAGAAACACCCAGAATAATGTTTGACCAAATATCTTGGCATCTCATGGTCCAGGCAAATTGACACATAAAATTAATCATCATAGCTTCTAAGCAAAACAGAGTAACAGAAACTAAATTTGCCCCCTTGTGTGAAAAAACCAAAATGAATGATAGTGGATAGGAAACAAGCAAACTGAGCCCAACAATTTCCCCAGCTTACTGCCATGAGAGAATTTCTGGGCCACAGCTCAGGGAGGAAAACCCAGGTTCACCAGCAGACAGCCAATAAAAAATATTAGCCAGGCAAACTAGCCAAAGAAGGCAACCATAGGGAAAGGAAAAATTAGTTAATTGAAAACAATCTAGAACTCACACAGATGTTAGAGTTAGCAAAAAAATATATTAAAACAGTCATTATAGCTATATTCAATATGCTCAAAAAGTTGAGACAGAAAAAGTAAAATCATTCCCCAAATGATCTTCTAGAGATGAAAACTACATCTGAGAAAAAAATTCATTGAATGGTATTAATATCAGATTACACATTTCAGAAGAAAAAGTTAGTGAACATGAAGAAATATAGCCATAGAAGTTATCTAAACGAAACACAAAGAGAGAAAAAAAGATTTTACAAAATGAATAGAGCTTCAGTGAGCTGTGAACAACTTTATGTAGCCTGGATTCTCAGAAAAAGAGAAACAAAAAAAATTTCTTTGAAAGAAATGATGACTGTCAACACAATTCAGAGAAGTTCAATAAATGTGAAGCATAGGCACACAACCAAACACATGAAAATAACCACACCAAGTCACATCATAATTTAGTTGCTCAAAACCAGTGATAAAAAAAGAGTATCTTAGAAGCAGACAGAGAAAACAAATTCATTATACTCAGAAGAACCAAGGTGAGAAACACAACAGGTTTCCTGTGAGAAAAAATGAGGTACAACTGGAGTATAACAATGACTGATAGATTTATTTTGCCTTAGGTCCAGATATTTTTTAGCATATTTCTGTGAAGTGGGATTTTTAATTCAAAGTAAAATGTGCAGTTCTATTTCTTTCCAAAGTTTCCATTAAAGACCTTTGATCTGCTTGTCACTGAGCCAGCTGCTGCTCTTGCAATCTACAGCTGTACACCCATAAAAATGCCCTTTGTATTTAGATCTCTTGTGCTCAGTGTGTTAAAGGCCAATTTTACTGTCAAGTTGCGGTGTCTTAATAACATTAGTTACTCAGTTTCTTATTTTTATCCTCTTTTTTCTCCATGATTTGATTATTATTAAGTATTCTATTAAGTATTTTTACAGTCTGGAGCAAAGATGACTTCCCAAAAAGATGTCCTGAGAAAAAATCTGAAGCTAGTCCATGGCTGTCCCATCACCTATGCTTTTGCAAACAACTGGGAAAAGATTGAACAGTTCCAAAGCAGGCCAGATGACATCGTGATAGCCACTTACCCCAAATCAGGTGAGTTTTGTGGCCTGACAAATGCAGGTCTGACTTCAGCTTTTGTTTCCTGAAAATCAGCTTCTCTACAAAATCGTTAACATCCTAAATAAAACTAGTATTCCTAAAAGGCAGTCTAGCCATTTACTTTGAGTATATTAAAATGGACATTTGGGGCATAGAAAGGGAAACTCTGCAGAATTAATCTTCTAAGATAATATATTAAGATGGCAGGCTTCCAACTGAGACTTTTGCCCCCAGATTCAGGTGAAGGTTATAAAAATGTTGTCTTTTGCCACAGGTACCACTTGGATTAGTGAAATTTTGGACATGGTTCTAAATGATGGAGATGTTGAAAACTGTAAGCGAGATGTTATAACTGTGAAAGTTCCAATGTTGGAAATGGCTCTTCCTGGACTAAGGACTTCAGGTAATTTTAAATCACCCAGGAATTATAATTTTGTAGTAGTATTTACATCACATATTAAATACTGTATTTGTGATGTCCATTCAAGGAAAATGGAGTATATTTGGTAACATAAAATGGAAGTTTTGCAAGCAGTACAATAAGCAAGGCATACAGAGAAACTGTAGTTTAGTCCATTACATGCACATCCAGGTATGCTAATCAAAGATAAAAGAATTTTGTTATAGAAAACAACTAAAAATCTCATTGATAAAAAAAATGTTTCTTATCTTTTACTGAATTTTGTTGTATAAAATTTGGCAGATTAGAACAGTAATTTCTTAGTTTAGAACATTGCTGTAATTAAATAAATAAGAAGTACCAATGCCTCATAAAATAAAATTTATTATTAACACAATTCAGTTTTCATTGCACAAATATTTACTGAGTGCTTCTAAAGAACTATGCACTGTGCTACGGACTAGATAAAAAATGATCAGTAGGGGCTTCCCTGATGGCGCAGTGGTTCAGAATCTGCCTGCCAATGCAGGGGACACGGGTTTGAGCCCTGGGCCGGGAAGATCCCACATGCCGCAGAGCAACTAAGCCTGTGCACCACAACTACTGAGCCTGAGCTCTAGAGCCCATGAGCCACAACTACTGAAGCCAGTGTGCCACAACTACTGAAGCCTGCATGCCCAGAGCCTATGCTCTGCAACAAGAGAAGCCACCACAATGAGAGTAGCCCCTGCTCGCGGCAAATAGAGAAAGCCTGCACACAGCAACGGAAGACCCAACACAGCCAATTAATTAATTAATTAATTAAATCTATAAAAAAAAAAAGATCAGTAAATTAGATGTCCTATCTCCAAGGAGCTTACAATAACATTGTGACATTAAATAAGTAAAGAAACTAGCAATATACAAATATTGTTAGCCTAACATATCCAGAGAATAGGGCTCTACGAAAGGGAATATCAGGAGACTTGACTTCAGATTGGGTAGTTAGGGATATCAGCTCTGAATGGAGACGTAAAACTTTGCACAATGCTAGAGAAAGCATATTTCAGGAAGATGAAGCATGAGGTATGGGGGACTAGATGCAGAAAAAACCTAGGTGTAGTCCAGGGACTAAAAAATCAACCACCATCACCACCACCAACAACAGTGAAAGAACGGAAAAGTGAGAGGCAAAACAATTGGAGACCAGACAGGGACAGATCATGCAGGGCTTGTAATTCTTAAGAGATACTCAGTGAGCTAAGAGAGAATCAGCAGAGTAGCGTATCATGTAAGCAAGTGAGAAGGGTTCGAAAAGCAAGGGCTAGCTTTCAAATGCTGCTAGAAACCTGGGATAAAAAGACAGTATTATGGTGGTGAATGTCTATCAGTATAAACAGCAGAATTCAAATTCTCTCCCCTACTGGAGCTTGTTACTTCCACAGGCAGAGAAGGACCAGCTGAGAGGGTTTCATTCCCTCTGTGTGGTTGCCTGAAGTCAGAGAGCAAATACTAAAGCTTGAAACTAAAGGATTATTCTGGGACAAGCAACCAAAATGAGTACCGAGTGAGTTAAGACTCCAGAACCATAGAAAAGTATGAAATGAAAAAATGATAGAATAAAAGTAATCAGGGACAGGGGAGTCAGAGATTACTGGTTAGAGACGGAGGTTGGGGGTGGGACGTGAGTCTGTGTAGCATCACTAGAGAGTGAGTAGGTGAGGTTCAGCAGGTAAAGGAGAGTAAACTGACACTCAGATTTCCTCTGCAACCTGAATGTGCATACTTGCGATGTCATTACATATTCCCAACATTCACATTTAAGTATGTAAAGGGTTCATTTAAAGGACCTCACGTGGCAAAACAATCACAAGACAGAAGAGGCTGAGAAATCTTTCAGTGAAGTTAAGAGATGGAAGAGGAAGAACAGATAGTGAAAGCTTTATAAAAGAGACAGACATAAAATTTCATGTCATGGACATTGAGGCAGAGTGAGTTGTGGAAGATTACGATTCTCATTTCTATATGCTGGATAAAGTGGCTGCAGCTACCAGGTCAGTAGAAACATAATGAATTAGCTGGTGGAATTTTACAGGAGTATAATTAATAGTTCCAGATAAAATCCAGGATACCCAATTAAATTTGAAAATCAGATAGATACCTCTTTTATTTAGCATATTTCAAATATTGCAGGGGAGATACTTACAGGTATCTGTTGTTTATGTGAAGTTCAAATTTAACTGGGATTCTTGCATCTTTATTTCCTAAGTCTGTCAACCCTATCTGCATTGATATTAAGGGATTCTTCTTGATACCTCGATGTGCTATGAACTGTTCTCTACAGAATATTCACTGGTGAACATAACAAGCTACGCTTCTGCTCTTATGGAATCTCCATTCCAGTGTGTGTTTGGGAATGAGGATGGGAAGAGGCATGGGAACTGACAATAAACAAATAAATAGGCATAAACTGTGAGACAAAATATGTGCTGTATAGAAAATTTAAAAAGGGTGATTTATTAGAAACTGAGTGGCTTTTTAACACATGTAGTTAATTTTGTGAACAACTGAAGCATAGGATTGCTTTGAATGAGTGAGTCATACAATTTGGGGCAGGTGTACCTTTCTATGCAAAATATGGGAAGATGATATATATAGGCTTAACAGGTAATCTAGAGGTTAGACTGGGTGTAAGTAATATTGTGAAAAAATGTACAGGACTTTAAGATTGACTGGATGTGAAACCTGAAGGAGGAGACAAGAATAATTGAAATTTTAGGGACTGACGACTCTATATGGGAAGCATCATTAACAGATAAATCTGGGAAGTGATAAAGAGCACTGAGTCCATTAAAAAATCATAAATTAAGGGTAATCCCAGCTCTTCCTGGTCTATGTCAGAAATTCTCTGAGTATGCCTTTACCCCAAAAGTACCCTCAGACTGGCCAAGTCACTTATAGATTGATCTAGGCCCGTGAGCTCTTCCTAGCTCTTCATGTAGAAAATAAATGGATACTTTCTGTCACAAGGAAGTTCATATAACCCTTAACCAAAGACTTAATTTGAAACTAAGTTCTACTACTTATTAGTTGTATGTCTTTAGAAACTTCAGCCAGCACCTAAAAATTGCACAAAAATTTCATTTTTTATATGCATAGTATATATATATGACTCATAAAGGAAATAATGAAAATGCAGGTACAACAGGTGATGCTCTGCAAAGATATCGTCTATACTACAATAGCTGCGGCATAACAATAGACAATATGAGAATTACCAGTTATCAATATCTCTGACATACAGGAAACATTTTTGCAATTACTTGTAATAATGCAAAGGCATGATAAAACTCCAAATTGCTAAGGTTGGTATTATTACTTGTCATTTTGGAGGTGGATAAAATGAAGCCTAGAGACTCTGGGATACTTTCAGATGTTTCATGATGAGTAAGTGATAAAGTTAGGATTTGAACCCAAGCTCTTAACCATTAGAAAATATTGGCTCTTAGAATCCAGATAAATGATGCTTGAGACTGGTTCAAAATTTAGCAGCATTATATACTGGTCAAAAATATTTTGAAAAGTTGGTTAAGAAAATCCGGAAATGCAGGCTCCTTGGAGACTCTAGTATCTCCATAACAAAACTAAATTTCCCCAGGTATAGAACAATTAGAGAAGAATCCATCGCCCCGGCTTGTGAAGACACATCTACCAATTGATCTCATTCCTAAGTCTTTCTGGGAAAACAACTGCAAGGTATACTCTAAACCGCAAGTAAATTTTTTTAATGTGACTTTTAACCCTTTTTCACTCACATAGTAAGTAAAGTAATTGCTCAAATGTTTTGTTTATCTGTTACCATGAGAAGTGAGCTACATTTAAAAAAAGTGTTTCGATTAAAAGAATACGTTTTAGCCTAAACGTACATGCTCGAGTTTTCCAAAGTTATGCAGCAACAAAATCCTTATCTCAGTACAATATTGCTACTATTATTTCCCAGCTGTCTTATATAGTTTGGTCTTCTCTGAAAACTCAGCATAAGGATATCAATTCTTATTTAATAATTTGGTAAAATTCTTCAGTGAGACATTTGAGCCTGGATATTTGCTTTGGGGAAACTTTTAAATTTAAAACTCTTTTTTTTTCAATAATTGTGAAGCTATTCAGATTGTCTATCTGGCTTCTGCTAATTTGTGATATACGAGGAATTCTAAGTTGTTGAGTTTTGAAATGAAATGTTGTTAATAATATTCCCAGGGACTTCCCTGGTGGTCCAGTGGTTAAGACTACACTTTCCAGTGCAGGGGGTGCAGGTTCGATCCCTGGTCGGGGAACTAAGATCCCACATGCCTTGCAGCCAAAAAACAATAAAACAATCACCAAAAAAAAAAAAAAAAACCCTAAAACATAAACAAACAAACAAAATAATAATATTCCCATCTTATTCTTTCTTTTAACAGGCTTTTTTTTTTTACAGCAATTTTATCTTTTTTTGAAGCAAATTTTTTTTTTTTTTGGCGGTACGCAGGCCTCTCACTGTTGTGGCCTCTCCTGTTGCGGAGCACAGGCTCCGGACGCGCCGGCTCAGTGGCCATGGCTCACAGGCCCAGCCTCTCCACAGCATGTGGGATCTTTCCGGACTGGGGCACGAACCCGTGTCCCCTGCATCGGCAGGCGGACTCTCAACCACTGCGCCACCAGGAAAGCCTAAAGCAAATTTATTTTGACAGAAAATTGAGAGGAAGTTAAAGAGGTTTTCCATGTATCCCTTGCTCCCACATATCCATAGACTCCCCATCATCAATATCTCTGACCTCTCACCAGAGCGATACATTTGTTACAAGTGATGAACCTACATGGACACATCATTATCTCCCTAAGTCCATAATTTACCTTAGGGTTCACTATTGGTGTTGTACATTCCATGGGTTTGGACAAATGTATGACGACATGTATATACCATTATAGTACCATACAGTGCAGTTTCACTGCCTTATAAATCCTCTGTGCTCCACCTATTCATTTCCTCCCCCTAAACGAGGCAATCACTGATCTTCTTATTGCCTCCATAGTTTTGCCTTTTCCGGTATGTCATATTGTTAGAATCATACATATGTAGCCTTTTCAGATTGTATTCTTTCACTTAGTAATATGCCTTTAATATTCTTCCATGTCTTTTCATGGCTTGATAGCTCATTTCTTGTTAGTAATGAATAATAGTCTGTTGACTGGAGGTACCAGAGTTTATTTATCCAGGAACCTACTGAAGGACATTATGGTTGTTTCCAAATTTTGGCAATTATGAACAAAGCTGGTATAAACATCCATTTGCAGGTTTTTGTGTGAACTTTACTTTTCAACCCCTTTGGGTAAATACCAAGTAATGCAATTTCTGTATCATATGGTAAAAGTATATTTTGTTTTGAAAGAAACAAGTGTCTTACGAAGTAGCAGTACCATTTTGCATCCCCACCAGCAATGAATGAGAGTTCCTGTTGCTCCACACCCTCACCAGGATTTAGTGTTGTCACTGTTCTAGATTTTGGCCATTCTAAAAAGTATGGAGTTGTGTCTCGTTGTTTTAATTTGCATTTCCCTGATGAAGTAAGATGTTTGGTATCTTTTCACACTCTTATTTTTCTTTTAATAGCTGCAAGATTTGTTGTGATATCCCTTGTTTTTTATTGATACTAGTAATTTGTGTCTTCTCTATTTATTTTGTCAGTCTTGTTAGATGTTTACCAATTTTGTTGATTTTTTTAAAAGATCCAGCTTTTTGGGGCTTCCCTGGTGGCGCAGTGGTTGAGAATCCGCCTGCCAATGCAGGGGATGAGGGTTCGTGCCCCGGTCCGGGAAGATCCCACATGCCGCGGAGCAGCTGGCCCCGTGAGCCATGGCTGCTGAGCCTGCGTGTCCGGAGCCTGTGCTCCGCAATGGGAGAGGCCACAGCAGTGAGAGGCCCGCGTACCGCAAAAAAA
>RJWK010057088.1:0-14245 GCA_004363435.1 Platanista minor
GGAGGATGAACAAGGGGAGCACAGGGGGTTTTAGGGCAGTGAAACTACTCTATGAACCTTCAATAGTAGAGAACGTGTCACTCTGCATTGTCCAAACCCAGCGAACGTACAGCACCAAGCGTGAGCCCCAAGGTAGACTACGGACGTTGGGTGATGATGGCGTGTCCAGGCAGGTCCCTCACTTGTCACAAGTGTGCCACCTGGTGGGGATGGTGATAACGGGGGAGGTGGTGCGTGTGGGAGGGGCAGGGGTAGACGGGAAATCTCCACGTTCTTCTCCATTTTGCTGTGAACCGAAAACTGCTCTAAAAAACAAAGCCTTTAAGAAAATTTTTTTAAATAGTGGGAAAAAAAAATTTCATGATACAGTTGAGGAAACGTGAACACTGGCTGGGTGGATTATGTCATGAGGCCTTTTCAACACTTGAATTGTGAGAATGATATTGTGGTTCTGTTTTGAAACAGGGTCCTTAACCTTTAGAGAAGGGTGATGTGCAATGATACAGTGTTTGAAATTTTTCAGACAGAAGATAATTGGAGGAGGGGTTAGGAGTACAGTTGTAAAAAGACCAGCCATGAGTGGATGATTATTGGCTGGGTGATAATAATGGGGGTTTGTAATGCTATTACCACTACCTTTTTACATGTTTAAAGCTTCACATAATGAATACAAGAAGAGAAAAAAATAGATAAATTCTTGATGAACCAATTATTGAATGTAAAAAATAAATTAATAAAAATAAGTTTGTTTAAAATTATTAAAATGGGACTGAGAAAATGTCAGCTAAAATAATCTGAAAATTTTATTGATGGATTAAATATAATATTATAAATAAAATTTTACACATAACTGAGGAATTCTGAAGTCCAGCTTTGGGGCATCTGGTTGGCCCAGACTTCCGGCAAAAGCAAAGAGAAATCCTTTCTGTAGGAAGATAACGTCATCTTAGGTCTCATATAATTTCTACAAATAAGCACTACATACAGCACACAGTTGCCAGGGAAAACCAGGTCCAGCAAGAGGCGAGACACCACAAGCAAGGACCAGAGGGAACAAAGGAACTCCAAGGCAGGGACCAGACACAGGAACACGGGTGCACACTGGGAAGGCGCATGAAAGCCAGGCTCGTGGCTGCAGATTCAAGAAGCAGGCATGCCACAGTGCTAACGTAGGAGAGCCAAAATCAAGAATTCAATCCCAGGTTTAGCGGCAGCCTAGACGCTGTTAAAAGAATTAGTGAACTTAAACAAAAACATTGCTATTTCTCTTTCTTTCAAGTGTAGAAAGACTTTTCTAATGGAAAAAGGAAGAGGAAAGGGTAAGACTCGTAAACGGATGAATGAGAACATACGCTCACCTGAGCCTCTGAAGAAACGACATGGACAGAGGCAAGGTCTGAAGAGATGATGTCGATTATTCTCCAAAAGGGATTCAGAGACACAGACCGAAGAAGCCCCCAGAGTCCCGTGCAAGATAAATAAAAAGAAACCCACACCCAGTTCTGTCAAAGTGAAGCTGCAGGAATCCAAGAGAGCCTATCTTGACAGCAAAAAGAAGAGTTATGTTCAACGGAGGCAAGACCGGCACGCCCGTCTCAGCGGCGACACTGGGGCCGGAGGTGGCGTACTGGCGCCGACAGGCAACCTGGAGCTCAGCACAGTGGGCTGGAGCCGTCCTGCGGGAGGAAGGGAAGCGGGGGAGGGGTCAGCACACCAGCCTCCGCCTCTCTCTGTTCGAAAAGCAGCGGCGGCACCTGCCAGCTGGCACGTGGCAGCATCAGGACCGCTGCGCTGAGGCCGGAGGTGTGGGTAGCCCCCAGCATTGGCCCGAAGGCTGACCCAGTCGGGATGTTCTGTTGTGCCGCGTGTGCAGACGACGAAACCTTCATGAAAACCCCCCACTTCCTGCCCAGGGGGCCAGGAAAGGAGGATCCCACGAGCTGGGGGGCATGGGGGGCACGCCTCCGTCCCCTGTCCTCTAGGGCCCTAGCAGGGCAGCCCCAGCTGCAGAGCTTCACTGCCCTGCGCGGGTGCCGGAAGTAACGCGAAAAACAGAGCCGAGGACCCAGACAGGCCAGGTTTCTGACAGAGACAGAGCGGACCAGGGGGAAAGCTCGGACCTCCCAGTAACGATTCTGAGCCAGCCGGGTCATCATGAGCAAAAATGTATATAATCCAATTCCTTCCCTGCATCGTGCACAAACATTAATTCCATCTGCATTAAGACCTAAGAAAGGTGAAGCAATAAAACCTTTAGACAACAATATAGAAAAAAATATTTATGAAGTCCAAGTAAGGAAATGTTTCTTAAACGAGGCACAAAAAGCACTAACCATAAGGGATAAGACTGATGTTTACTGCATTACAATTACAAACTTCTGTCCTCCGAAAAGACCACTCCGAAGGCAAATCCTAGAGCAGATGGTTACGTTCAAGACCCACACAGCATAGGACTTTCATTCGGAAAGTATAAAGAAACCCTGCAAGTCTAAAGGGGAAAGGCAGAAACCGGCGGAAGGCTCGAAGCGCCTCCCCCTCCGAGGCCAAGCCAGTAAGACGTGAGACTCAGCCCCACTAACAGCCGAGGAAATCAAATTAAAACCAAAAGCCATGCCCACACCCCCATGGCTCATCTAACACGGAAAAGCCCCAAAATTCTGACTCCTGGCACGGATGTGGGACCACAGGAGCCCCCACCCACCAATCTGGAGAGGCTGCAATGTGTGCGCCCGCAGGGACGCAGGCCCACATGTGGGCTGGCGTGGGCGGAGCCTGCGGCCCAGACAGCGCGTGGGCGTGAACTCAGAAGACACACATGGTGCACCCCTCCTACAAAGCGCACGGTCAGGTGCAGGGCGGCTGTGCCCTGGGAGCAAAAGGGGCTGTGGCGCGGAGCTGCTAAACAGTCTAGTCCAGGACAAGGTGGCTTCACGCTCTTCTGTGTAGAAGGCATGTCTAGAAGGGCACTTTTAACCTTTCATTAGCATCCTGAGCGGTGTCCCACATCTGCAGAACACTCCCCTGTCCCCTGTGGACACCTGGAGGAGGGCGAGGACCCCAGACCGCTGTGGGGAGAGGGTCTGTAGAGCACCAGCATTAGGATGCCGTCCTGAGCCCTGCCTGGGGCCCTGCCCGGCGGGTGCCGTGGCCACCCCTACCCTGGGACCCGCTGCATGAAGGAAGCAGGTCTTGCGAGGACAAGGGTCTCGGGGAAGTCAGATGCCCCCTGACACCCCCCTCAGCTCAGCCAGAGAGGAGGCAGGAGGGGCCACGCACGTCCAGCTTCATCAGCGTGAGCAGGTCCTTCTTGGCGGCTCTGAGGATGGCGTCTGTCTTCTTGCTGGCAATAGCCTCAGCCGACTTACCGTCCGAGTGGTGGAGGACAGCCGACGGGGTCTCTGCACCAACCAAGCTCTTCTTGGGCTTGAGAAGAGCACAGGCAGCATGATCAGGAGGATGCAGGCGGTGCCGGTGGTCCGGCCAGCCTGGGACCCGACCCAACATGGACCAGCAGAGGACGCTAGCGCAAGGGGCGGGGGCGGCTGAGTGAAGACCGGGGGCGGGGTGCTGCCTACCTTGCTGGCCACGGTGCTTCCGGGGGGCTCCCCTGTGTGCTGCAGGACCTGGGCGCCGTCAAATGCCATCCTCAGGTCTGAGGTGGCACCTGCTGTGCCCCCTAAAAATGGAGGGGAGACTCAGGACACCACGCTGGCCGCCTGGGCACGCTGGGCCCTGTGCACACACCAGGGCAGGGCTGGCTGAGCACGCAGACCTGGTAGGTGACACTAGAGACAGACCAGCCTCGAGCGCTCACAGAAAGCTGCTGTCACGACCGCACAGGCATGCAAAGGATGGGAAGGCCCAGTTCCAGGCAAAAGCAGAGAGGAGTGAGGCGGGCACTTCCCACCGGGCCAGCTGGGACCTGGGGGGCAGGAAGCCCAGACTACGGCTCTGCCTGTGGCTGGAGAGCGACTTTGCCTCATTACTGCCCTTCATGTGGCAAAAGAATGTAGTTTGTGCTCATGAAAAAGTAAAAGATGGGTTATTAACAGGAACTACAAAGACCAATCTCCACTGATTTTTTAAAGGTTATGTCTCAGAGGAAAATACTTAAATCTGTATACCTATTTTCTTATCATATTAATAAGATTTTGAAATGTTTAAAACAACGTAGCAGTCAACAATTTTTGTCCATCCTGAGAAACGGTGTATTCATAGTATTTTATTATAATATTATGTGTATACACATTAATATGCTATATATATTATTATATTACCATATTATTATTTTATTATTTATTACTAATAAGCCAAAGTATTATGATACCAATATATATTTGAAAAACCCAACTACACTCCCTGTGATAAACACATGCATACGTTAAAAGTTGTACATGTCTGTATTATGCTGCTGTTATAATCACACAGTCTATAAAACTTAAAGTGTTGAGTATAGGGCTTCCCTGGTGGTGCAGTGGTTGAGAGTCCGCCTGCCGATGCAGGGGACACGGGTTCGTGCCCCCGTTTGGGAAGATCCCACATGCCGCGGAGCGGCTGGGCCCGTGAGCCGTGGCTGCTGAGCCTGCGCGTCCGGAGCCTGTGCTCCGCAACGGGAGAGGCCACAACAGTGAGAGGCCCGCGTACCGCAAAAAAAAAAAAAAAAAATGTTGAGTATAATTAGCTGGTTTATTGAATTTGATCTGTGGTTGGTTGAATATGGGGATGTGGAACCTGAGGATCCATTCAAGGGGCTGTCTGACTATACTACACAAGGTACTTGAGTGTCTGTGGGTTTTGGTACCCACTGGGGGTTCTGGAACCAATCCCCCATGGATGCTGAGGGATGACTGAGTGTATCTCTGATTTTTGCCAAAACCACATCCTGTAAGAGTGTATTATCTGTAAAGACCAGAGGAAAGGTAAATCTGTCCCTGTATGAATGTTAACTGGATATATTGATGGAATTGGATAATTCATATTCAAATTTTGTTATATGTGGATTGCTACTATTTTCAGTTATCTATTATTTATTTCATTTGAAAAAATTCAAATTTTATTTTATCTGAAAAATAAACATATTTTTTAACATGGTGGATCAGATGGTTAGCCACACAGAAGAAATATATTTCGACCCTACTCAATTCAGACAAAAGATTCAATTCTAGACAAGTGTGAAAGGCAAAACGTTAAATCTTACAGGCAGATTTCCTAAACAGGACACAAAATGGATTAACCACAAAAGAAAAAATTTGATCAATTGGACTCTATTAAATTAAAAAATTTCTATTCATCAAAAGACACCAGTAAGAGAGTAAAAAGCAAGCAGAAAATATTTTTAATACATACATCCAACAAAGGACTCATATAGAGAATATCTAAAGAACTCCTATTAACCAATAAGAAAATGAAAGATAACCTAAGAGAGAAACGGCCAAAAGACAATGCATTCCTATCCCAGCGGAGATGGAAGAGTCTCGGGTCACAAGTTGTCAGGAAGATGGGTAACAGCCACAACAAGGCGCAGGGCACGGAGGGGCCAAAGGAAAATGATGGAAAATTGTACAGGCTGGGGAGCAAGACTTCCTGTGAATGGTATGGCCTCTAAGCTCCATGGTCCATAAGCGGTGTGGCCTGTGAGCTGATTGTCTGACACATGAAGTCAGTGCGCACCTGAGTGGGACTGAGAATCAAACTGTTACAATTTAAACACAAAACAACCACAAGCGGCAGGTGGCTCCATACTGGACTGTGCAGACTGGAGCAACCAGACAGTCTTACGAGGCTGATGACAGTATAAATCGGGACAGGCACGTGGAGAACCACTGGCAGCATCTCCCAGGCTAAACACACAGGCCCTCCATCACTCAGCAGTTCCAACAGGAACATATCCATCCACGTGTGTCCAAGAGACACACGAACACAGTTTGTTCACAGGAAAACAATGAACACTGGGCTTCCCTGGTGGCGCAGTGGTTAAGAATCCGCCTGCCAGTGCAGGGGACGCAGGTTCAAGCCCTGGTCCGGGAAGATCCCACATGCCGCGGAGCAACTAAGCCCGTGCGACACAACTACTGAGCCTACGCTCTAGAGCCCGCAAGCCACAACTACTGAGCCCGCGTGCCACAACTACTGAAGCCCGTGTGCCACAACTACTGAAGCCCGCGTGCCTAGAGCTCGTGCTCTGCAACGAGAAGCCACCGCAATGAGAGGCCCGCGCACCGCAACAATGAGTAGCCCCCCACTTGCCACAACTAGAGAAAGCCCGCGCACAGCAATGAAGACCCAACACAGCCAAAAATAAATAAATAAATAAATAAATAGATAAATAAATTAAAAAAAAAAAAGAAAACAATGTACAACAATGAGAATGGTCTGTACTGCCCACGCAGCAATTTGGAGACCACAAATACCAGGTGGAGCAGGAGCCAGACTCAAACCCAGTCTAATGGGTCAGAGGTCAGGGGAGCAGGGGAGTGCTAGGGGCACAGGATTACAACCGGTATCACTGCTGATGGGAACTACAGGGGTACCATCCAGGCTTTCTTTGGGTGCTGGTCTCACAGGTGAGCTTAGTTTATGAAAATTCATCAAATGTCCCCCTGGGGCTTTTACATTCTATAAGCAGATTATATAACCATAAGTATCTAATGAAAATAAAAAATAACTTGCTATTAGTGAAGAAACAGGTAAATACACCAACAGAACACAAAGATTCCTAAAAAGTAGCTCCAAGTAATGAAACACCCAGAACAGGCAAATCCACAGACAAAAGCAGGTTAGTAGTAGCCAGGGGTTGGGGAGTGATGGCTGATCGGCCTGGGGTTTCTTTACTGGCTGATGAAAACGTGCTGGAATTACATAGGGGGGCTGATGCACAATTCTGTGAATATACTGAAAACCACCAAATTGTATACTTTAAAAGGGTGAACTTTGGGACTTCCCTGGCGGTCCAGTGGTTAGGACTCCGTGCTTCCACTGCAGGAGGCACAGGTTTGTCCCTGGTTGGGGAACTAAGATCCTGTAAGCCGCATGGCACGGCCAAAAATAAAAATAAAAGGGTGAATTTTATGGTATGTTAATTATATCTCAAACAAGTTGTTACTAAAAAAAATCCATGTAGATGCAGAAACTTGATACCTAATGAAGATGGCACCAGAAAAAGCAACAGGGAAGTGAAAGATTGTTTCCTAAATGGTGTTGGGCAAATTACCACTAGATAGAGTAAGAAAAAACTGAATTTCTTACCTCGAATACAAGGCAAGAGGGAACCACGATGGAGGACAGACTTCCATGTGGAAAGTAAAACTGAAAAGATACCAGACAAGAGCCCAGAAGAATGTGCTTTTACGTCTGGGAAGAAGAAGGGAAAAAGTGAGACCCAGAACACAGACCGCAGGGCAACAACTGGTTTTCAGAAACGAGCAAGGGTCTGTGTTCCTGGATGGGCCCCATGGGTATGTTTTTCCACAGATGGAAGCCAGGAGAAGGTATCTGAACATTCATACTGATGAGGGATCTCTATCTGGAGCATACAGAGAATTAATGCAAATCAACAAAACAAATTCAGGAAACCCTGCAGAAAATGGGCGAAGAATATAAACAGACAATTCTTAAAGAGGGAACCCAAACAGCTCTCGAACACACCGGGAGATGACGAAACCTGCCAGCAACCCATGAAACGCAGGTGAAGACAAGACAGACTTTCTAAGGAGCATGAGAGCAAAAGGAGGAAGGTGACAAGGAGTGAGCAAGCCTCTGGGGGGCACCAACAACGCCCCCGCCCGCCGCTGGGACGTGCCAGGGAGCCATCACACTGCAGCACTCACAGGCAAGCTGAGGTCACAGCAAGGAGAGGGGAAGAGGG
This sequence comes from Platanista minor, assembly GCA_004363435.1. Lineage (NCBI taxonomy): Eukaryota > Metazoa > Chordata > Mammalia > Artiodactyla > Platanistidae > Platanista > Platanista minor. The sequence continues at coordinate 7,865 of RJWK010057088.1, forward strand.
CTGACTGCTGACCAAAGGCCAAAAGGAACTCTCTCTGCGGCTGAGACCCGACAAGAAGACAAAGCAGACAGCAGAGAGGGGCAGGTGCAGACACCTCCTGGGGAGGAAAGCCTGGGCGATGGCTGGGGGACAGAGGGGACAGTAGAGGCCATAGCCTGTTAGCACAACCCAGCACAGGGGAGAAGGGATGGCGCCGAGGTAGCCACTCTAGCGGTTACAAGAGGGGCGCGCAGGGTCCAGCCCAGGGAAGCTCCACGGACATGGATGCTGCAGGGTGGTGTGCAGAGCAGCCTGCAGGACGTTCAGGCAACAAGACGCCCGCCATTGCTTCACACTGAGAGCCAGGGCACAGGCGCAGGGTCCTCTGGGCCCAGGGCTTGCCTGCCGTCTGGAGTGGGACAGAGGGTCCCTTACCTGGTGGAGCTGAAGCAGCTTGGTCACCTGCCTGGGCCTGGCTGAGCTTGTCCACGAACCTGGGCCGCAGGGCTCCTGGGGCCGCGGGGGCCTCTCCAGCCACTCCTCGAGGCTGCAGCACATCGGCCTCTTGGCCTTCCCAGCAGCCACACTGGCTACAGACACAAGCGGGATGGCCTGGCTCCCCTGAGACATGAGAGAAGTGGGGCTGCCCCAGGAGCACTCCTAGGTGAGCGAGCGCCCTGGGAACGACTGCAAAACCCTCGGGGAGAGGTCACGTTTCAGGGACTGAAGGAGGCAGGGATCAACGAGGGTGCCAGTGATGTAGAAAGAAAGGGCTTTAAGGCAAGAAAGGCCCAGCTTGCTTTTATCTTGGCAACTCTATCATGTTTAAATAATGGTCAGAATTGTCAGGAACCTCAATACTCTTCATTAAGATGAAAAATAATGTACAAAAGGATGTGCCCTAAAATATCAGCAAGGGAAGATGACAACACCTAAAATATCGGGAGAACCACGGAGAATAGCCAAGCGCGGTGTGAATGCTAACAGCGAACGTCTGTTCAGCCTTGAGGGGCCGCCAGTCCGCCTGAGAGCTGAGCCTGCGGCCCACTGGGCCCTGCTCCGACATCAGGTTTCCCTCTCACCAGAGTCGACGGGGTGGAGCAGCTTCTCCCAACTCGTGGCCGTCAGCTCAACTCACCAGCCTTGAAAAAGGGATGGTCAAGGGCAGGGCACACTTCCCCGAGTGTCCACAGGAGGGCCGCAGGACCTGGGGGGACAGCCTCTACTGGACGCGTGTCAGGTGAGGAGCGGTGAGGGGCAGGCGCGCTCATGGGGTAAAGGGATCAGAGAAGCTACTTCGGGCCAAAGCCCAGACCCTCCTGGAAGGGAACTGCAGAGGCACGACCAGGAGGCTGGCAAACAGGCACACGTCTCCAGGAAGGCCCCCGAGACCTAACTGATGGGACAGGCGCTCAGCACTAGGCCCCAGGAGCGCCCCAACCTGGCGTGGCCACTGGCCGTCACCTTGAGGTAGAAAACTCGTTCCGTCATCACCTCTCAAAGCCCCGGGTCCTGAGGGCCTGCGGTTAGGGCGCCGAGCACACTCACAGGGCCGAAGAGCTCCGCGGTCAGGCCCAGGTAGTTGTGCAGAGCGAGGAAGGTGACCCTCTGCGGCCGCACCATGATGATCTGGAGAGAGACAGGCCAACCATGTCTCCACTTGCTGAGCCTGCCTTGGCCTCGCGGGTGGGAAAGCCCCTGGTGTACACGCAAGGTGTCAGTGCTAGGGGCATAAGGAAACTGCATTGTTTTTACCAGTTTTCTGTAAATGTAAAATTACTGCAAATCAAGAAGTTTAATAATAACAAAAAGAGCTCTTTGGGGGCATGGTGGGAGATCTGAAGACCCCTTTGAGGTTATCAATACTAATTTTTACAGCAAAATATGTATTACAAAATTTTTAAAAAACCATCTTACTGGGCTTCCCTGGTGGCGCAGTGGTTGAGAGTCCGCCTGCCGATGCAGGGGACACGGGTTTGTGCCCTGGTCCGGGAGGATCCCACATGCCGCAGAGCGGCTGGGCCCGTGAGCCATGGCCACTGAGCCTGTGCGTCCAGAGCCTGTGCTCTGCAATGGGAGAGGCCACAACAGTGAGAGGCCTGCATACTGCAAAAAAAAAAAAAAAAAAACCATCTTACTTCTTCCTACACACCTCCCCCCCCACCCCCGCCGAACCCCGCATCACCAGCACTCAGTCCTGCCAGTGAAGTTGATTCCACTATTGCGGACACATCCTCGTGGCCACGGGACTCAGTAAACCGATGGTGAGACACTCAGGGTGCTGGCCCTGCACCTTCCACCGAGATGGCTGCAGCACCGCAGAGGAGCGACCCACCTGCACCACCCTCACCAGGGTTTCAGGATATTTCTCAAAAACTCCTTGAAAAGCCACAGCTGGAAGCCAGAGGATGGTGGATGGGACAGCAGCGCGGGCAGACACCATTTTGTATGGCGCAGTGTGGCCCTGTAATGACAGCCCCAGTTGGCCTGCTCTGGCCTGTCCTGAGACCTCGGAGCCTGGCTCTCCAAGCCCCCACTCCGGTCTCAAGCATCACAGAGCTCAGTACTCCGCTCTCCTAGGCCTACTGCAAGGCCACTTGGAGCCAGGATCACCCGCCCAGCAACACTCGCTGACCCTGCCCCGCCACCGACGGAGCTCCACACGGCCAAGGACCCAGTGGGCAGCACGTGGTTTCTCTCTTCTGGAAACTGGCTGGTGCTCGAGAGAAAAGATGACTTTTTCAGTCTCAGAATCACCCCCAGGCAGTGACCTTGGCCCTTACTGGTTCGCAGCTCGGAGTCCTGCCACCTCCTCTCCCCCAACTGCCAGTTGCAGGCAACCACCAGCTCTTCTCTGAACTGATCGTTTTCCTTCATCAAAGTAGCACATAAATGGAATCACACAAGGCTTGGGCCCTTCCACTGAAATTACGCACTTCAGGGTCATCATGCTGTTCACGTATCAGTAGTTTGTGCTGTTTATTGATGAGAACTAGTCTATTTTATGGATGCATCACAGTTTCTTTATCCATCTAGCAGGTGAAGGATATCTGGGGTGTTTCCAGTATTGGCAATTATAAATAAAATTAATGTAAATATTTCCATACAGGGTTTTGTGTGAACAGAGTTTTTGTTTCTCTTGCTAAGTATTGTGGAATTACTTACCAAAACCTCAGCTAAAGTTGGAGTGGGGACTGGCCTGTAGGGGGAGGTCTCATGCCTGTCACGCATGTCAATTACCCCAAACAGGAAGAGATTTCCGCCTACATCTTGGACAGGAAGGTGCCTCTACTTACCATCAGGCAGGAGGAAGGAAACTTCCCTCCGCCCCTGACAGCCCAGCCAATCAGAGACAGCAGGGGCCCAGCCAATGGGAAGCCTTCATTGGACCCCCTCCAGCTCCTCCAATGGAAACTTTGGTTATCACAGCCCTTCCCAACTCCCCCTTCTCCCTATAAAAGCTAGCTCCCCCTCCTTGTTCTCTGGATTTGGCTTTTGTCTGCCATGGTTTCCATATTCCGAATTGCAATTCCTCTGCTCTTCCTGAATAAACTCGCTTTTGCTGATAAAATAACAGGCTACCATTTATTAAAGTTGATATATTTATAGGGTGTCAGAAGTGGGATCTGAAGGAGGCGAACCCCAAGAGATGACGGGCCTGGGAAATGAGCGAGGTACCCACACTGTGAGCCCCTCATGCTCATCACTTTCCTGAGTCTCGTCTTGGATTCCAAACTCTGCTCTTTTTGCATTTTGAGTTCTCTGACTTTATTTGGGATCTGGAACGCTTTGTCCTTTCAGGGGAAAGGTTTCATCCTTTCTGGTTCAAGGCTTCATCCCTGGTGAGTACTCAGTTGTTTTCTGGAGTGCACAATAGTGACGTTCTTTTGGAACATAGAGCTAACTGGAATCCAACAAGTTGTTTTATTCCTTTTGGAATCTGGGCCAGGACTCTGGCAACTTTCTTGGGTTTCCAGGAGAACTTAGGGAAAGTTGGCTGATTCCAGAGCCAACAGTTTCAGCTCAGCAATGGTCACTTAATTCATCTACCAAGGTGGTTTTGGGTAACCACGAGCCTGCGATTACCTACTTGCTGAGCAAGGAGGTGTCTGCAAGCCCCTCTTGTTGCAAGTGGTTAAATGCCTCTGGGGAAGCAGAGACCCAATGACATAAAACTAAAGAGCAAGCGCATCGGTTACAGCAATATCACTGGACAACCCGCTGTCTTTTTGGTGTATTCAGCTGCATACCTGCAGGTCTGGCTCCTGGTTTAGAACCATCGTGCAAACTGGCCATCCCTCACAGCCCCCAGGGAGCCCTGGAGCTGGGAGGAATCCAGCCTTTCCCAGCAGGACATGCCCCCTCCCCACCCCTGCCTCTGATCAAAAATCTGATCTTTTTTTCTATGAATTTGTTTGTTTTTGAAGTATAACTGACCTACAACAGGATATGAGATCCTGGTGCACAACACAGTGCTCTGATATTTCCATACATTACAAAATGATCTCCACTGTATGATTTCAAGTCCTTATTACCATTTGTTTTATGGCCCAGAATATAGTATGTCTTGTGAGTGTCCCATGTTCACGTGAAAAGAATGTGTTTTGCTGTTGTTGGGACCAGTGTTCAATAACTGTTCACTTAATTAATTAATCAAGGTGGTTGATGGTGTTGTTTAGATTTTTCTACATCTTTGCAGACTTTTTGTCTACTTGTTCTGTCGATTACTGAGAGAAAAGTGAAGTCACCAACTGTAAATATGGATCCGTTTCTCCTTTCACCTCTGTAAGTTTCTGTTCCACTTTTGCAATTCCGCCATTAGGAGGATACACATTTGGGATTGTTGTATCTTCTTTTTTTTTTTTGCGGTACGCGGGCCTCTCACCGTTGTGGCCTCTCCCGCCGCGGAGCACAGGCTTCGGACGCGCAGGCTCAGCGGCCATGGCTCACGGGCCCAGCCACTCCGCGGCACGTGGGATCTTCCTGGACTGGGGCGCGAATCCGTGTCCGCTGCATCGGCAGGCGGACTCTCAACCACTGTGCCACCAGGGAAGACCGGAATTTTTGAATTTTTTTAGCAGGTTATCAAGCTGGCTGGGTTCAGACCACAAGTTCTGTCTTACGCCCCCCGACCCACCCTCCGTGGGGCTGGGTGCCAGTGTCTCTGATTTTGGTGCAATGCCTTGCATGCTTGGCTCCTGCTGGCACAGGTGTCCCTCGGGGGTTAGTCTGAGACCTGGGCTGAGGCTGAATCTTAGCCCCGTTCTCACGGTCTGTGCTGTGCTGCTCTCCGTCTGCACTGACACTTGCAGGATCCACCCACACTCTCTCCCACACTGAGAAAGTCCGTGACTGGTTTGCCCCTGAGGCAAAGCAGTGAGACAGCAGAGGAAATCCAAGGAACTCACCATTCCTGGGCTGCTTTTCCTGTTTCAGTTCCCACCCACAGTCTGCCCACTTTTATTTTCAGATTCTTGGGTAATTGCTTCTTGCGTCTTGCTAGAGTTTTTGTTGTAATCAGGAGGAGAGAGAGGTTGTGGTGGCATCACCCTGCCACAGCAGAACTGGAATTCTATTTCATTTTTATTAAAAATAAAATCTCAATTTCCTTCTTCTTTTAAAGCCAGAATGAAGAAGTCTAATAAATTGCCGTAGACAGCAGCTCACCTGTGTGGTGAGGCTCACTGTTGCTGCTGTTAGAGAGAACCCTGCTTTAACTTCATATGTGAGGTCCTGAAAACAAGAACTCAAACAAGGTGAAACCTAGTGGACGGCCAGTCTCCTGGCCTGACTGTCCTCTGAAGTAAACCTGGCAAATTCCCCTTCCTCTGAAGAGCCCTGCATGGCAGGAACACTGGGCATCTGGCTCAAGGTGTCCTCAGTGAGCTCTGGGACTCATTGACATTACTTCTGCCTTGGAGTCCTTTCTGCTTACTTCAAATCCTTTATAAGGAGAAGGCTGTCCCCATATATATGGAGAAAACCATAATTCAAAAAGATACATACACCCCAGTGTTCATAGCAGCACTATTCACAATAGCCAAGACATGGAATAAACCTAAATGTCCGTCAACAGATGAATGGGTGAAGATGTGGTATATTTATACAATGGGACACTACTCAGCCATAAGAAAGAAGGAAATTATGCCATTGGCAGCAACGTGGATGGACCTAAAGACTATCATACTAAATGAAGAAAGTCACACAGAGAACAACAAATATCACAGGATGTCACTTATATGTGGGATCTTTTAAAAAAATGATACAAATGAACTTATTTCTAGAAACAGACTCGACACAGACACAGACACAGACACACAGACACACAGACATAGACGCAGACACAGACCCAGACACAGACCCAGACACACAGACACAGACACAGACCCAGACACAGACCCG
>RJWK010057089.1:0-14244 GCA_004363435.1 Platanista minor
ATGCCGGCCCTAATGCCCAAAACAAGTGCATGTTATCTTACATGACAAAGGGATTTTGTTTGTATGACCAAGTTGAGGACCTTGAGATGAGAGGATCGTTTTGGATTCAGGCGTATTCAGTGTGATCATGGTCTCAGCCTGTGGCTTATTCCTTCCTAGGAACTGTTGCAGTACCTCTTCCCTTCTAATTTTTCATCATACTATTGCTAAAATCCCAGAAACCCATTTTCCATAAAAATCTTAGACAATGACCACACAGACCTGGGCTGTTATAAGTACATATATGCATCATGGCCATAATTGGTATAAACTACCATCAGCATTAAAAGTGGTGAGTACAATTCCAGAAAATCTTGAGATTCCCTTTTCCTGAGTCAATATTCATTCCTAGAAGAGCCAGTACATGTGTCTACAGAAATAGGTTTCAATCGCTAAAGCTCTTAAACTGCTTTTTTCACCCTAATAATATTGGGCTACTTCTATTTTACCAAATTTACATTTACAGTTTTTTTTTTTTTTTTGCGGTACACGGTCCTCTCACTGTTGCGGCCTCTCCCGTTGTGGAGCACAGGCTCCGGACGCGCAGGCTCAGCGGCCATGGTTCACGGGCCCAGCCGCTCTGCAGCATGTGGGAGCTTCCCGGACCGGGGCACGAGACCGTGTCCGCTGCATTGGCAGGTGAACTCTCAACCACTGCGCCACCAGGGAAGCCCCTACAGTTACTTTTTCATTTATTTTTTCTTTCATTTATTCATTCATCATGGTTCATCCATTATGGAAGATAGTATGGTGCTTTCTCAAAAAACTAAAAATAGAACGATAACATGATTTTACAATACGTCTTGTGGTTATTTACCCAAAGGAAATGAAATCTTTACCTCTAAGAGATACGTGCACTCCCATGTTCACTACAGCATTAATCATAATATCCAAGATCTGGAAATGACAGATGGGTGGATGGATGGATGAATAAAGACACTGCAGTGTGTATATAAAATGGAATATTTTTCCATCTTATAAAAGGAGATCCTGCCATTTGCAACAACATGAATGAAACCAGAGGACATAACACTAACTGAAAGAAGCCAGACACAGAAATAAAAATGTATATGAATTATTTCATTTTTGTGTGCAATCTAAACAGAGTACATGGAAGCAGAAAGTAGAACAGTGGTTACCAGGTGTGGGGAGGTGGAAGACATGGGGAGATGTTGGTAAAAGGCTACAGAGTTGCAATTATTTAGGATGAATAATTCAGGAGATCTAATGTACAGCAACGATGACTATAATTAATAATACTGGAAATTTGCTAAGAAAGTAGATTTCACTTTCTCTTATCACCCCCCAAAAAAATATGAGGTGATAGTATATTAATTAGTTTTACTGTAGTAATCATTTTACTACTTGTATGTATATCAAATCATCATGTTGCACACCCTAAATATATACAATTTTTACTAATAGAAATAAAATAAGTAAATCTTTGAACTCAACTTATTGGTGTATATGGATCAGTAATATACATATTTTTTCAGCAGATAGTTTGGTTATGCTACAATTTAACCACATAGTTACTATTTTTTTCTGAACCTTATACTTTCTAGAATTACTATTTAAGGGTAAAAATCATTTAATCTAGGGGCTTCCCTGGTGGCGCAGTGGTTGAGGGTCTGCCTGCTGATGCAGGGGACACGGATTTGTGCCCCGGTCCGGGAAGATCCCACATGCCACGGAGCGGCTGGGCCCGTGAGCCATGGCCGCTGAGCCTGCGAGCCCGGAGCCTATGCTCCACAACGGGAGAGTCCACAACAGTGAGAGGCCTGCGTACCGCAAAAAAAAAAAAAAAAAAATCATTCGATCTATATCCTGTCTAAACTAGAGGCAATTTTTATTTTTCAAAGGCACTTTCATCTTCTTACACTTCTGATTTAATTATAATTCTGAAGTACTTTTCTTTTATCCTGTTATCTGAAAATTTATTCTATCTGATGTTATAGTTGGATGTATATTTATATCTATATCCCCAGCATATAATATATCCAATACCATGTGAAAATTCATCTGTATCAATCTCCCAACTAAAAACACATCTGCTTCCTCATTAATCATGGTATCAACATTCTCATCATTAACTTCAGTCACCCGCTTCTGCTAACATTTTTCTCTCAGAAAATGCATATCATGGAAACATATGCACTGTAAATAAAACACACAGACAATAAGAAAGCTTTATAAAGCGCCCATATTTTTTTTTTAACAAATTGACCTTTACCTTATTTCCATTATAGTCAAGATGATTAAAGGTCATTGTACATATTTTCTATTGTCTGGGTTATCACCCATCCACTCCACAACGCCATTAATTCGCGGAAAATGTTCTTCCCAAGTGCATTCAACAAATCTTAGTTCTTAGCTTACGTTCTTAGCATCTGCAGCATTTGAGACTCTTGATCTTTGGTCTTTCTTAAAATTTTCCCCTCCCTGCATTCCAGGAGGCTGTTGTCTCCTAAATTTCATCCCACAGTGATTGCTTTATTCGTATAATCCTGCTCAGTCCTAAGTAAATCCCTAAGGAGGTTACAATTTGCTTCTTTCAACTGGGGAAAGTGAGGCAAGAGAGCATCCAAGGTGAGTGACTAATGCATCTCAGGTGATGTGGCATCCAGGTGGAGGTAGGGTTTTAACACAAGCACCTCCTTCTCCATCATGTCCATCCCCTTCTTCTTGCTTCTTGAAAACACTCCTCGATATGGTTCTTACCCCAGGTTCTAGTCTGCATCCTCTCTCCTTCGCAGGCACAGCTATGGTAACCAGCTGTGCAGTTTCCCAAACTTAGGGAACCGGTACAGACCTTGTGCCTCAGGCCCACGTGTAAGCAATTATTAGACAAATTCCTGAGATGTGTGACTGGCATCTCGAACCCAGCAAGTGCCAGACTGAACTCATTCTTTGTCTCAGAAACCTGCAGTTCATCCTGGATTTCTGATCCAGTGTCCCACGCTTACCCAAGCCAAACACCTGTAAGAAGTTAACTTGCCTCTCTCTCCTCATCTCACCAGTCTTCAAGTCTGTTGTCTAAGGCTCTTTTCTCAATATCTTAAAAATGCCTCTAATTCTCTCACACTTAGCTTTAGAGACTCACTGCTTCTTACTTTTTCTATTGCAAATAGAATAAAGTCCCTCTTCCTAAGTTAACTTATTGAGTAATTATAGGCATCTTTCCTCCCCTTTGGGGACTGGCATCATCTCATATGTAAAGAGAAAAAAAATGATAATTATAGTCAGTATTCATAGGTCATTTTCTCTGTGCCTAAGGGCTGTATGTATGTCAACTCATTTGATTCTAAAGTGCAATGGAACATTTCCCCAATCCCATTTTATGGGTGAGGAGACTGAAGCCAAATAAGGGACTGTCTTATGGTCCCACAGCTGTTAAACGTGGCCTGGGATTCCATTCTAGGTAATATGACTTGAACCCCTCCTCTCAATATGAGTCTAGATGGCTCCTAAGGCAGAATTCTACATGTTTGTATAGCTTTTTGAAAAGAGTATGAACATTGGAGCAAGACATACACTGGTTTAATTTTAGGTCTACCCCTTATAAGCTGTGTGGCCCTGACGAATAGCTTTTTTTCTATGTTTCGGGTCCTTTTTCCCATAAAAGGAGGGTAATAATTATATTTCACAGATTTGTAGTAGAAATTACAAGTTATCCTCCAAGATCAATTTCCCCTACCTGTCTTGATAATAGAAATTTTGATTTTTAATAGGCATGAGGCCGCCAGAGTATATTTTCCTTAAAACTAGGTCTGACTGTGGGAATGAGTCTTTCCCAGGAAATTCGGAGTAAGTAGTATATGGTAGTTTCTAGAAAAGTTCCTTAAAATATTTCTGATCAATATCTTTTTGGTTTGTCCACATCTTTTTCCTTCTGAGTAACAGAATGTGATGGCTAAAGCTGGAGCATTTGTTTTGGATGAACCACAATTCGAGCCTTTGAGTGAAGGCCTTCACAGCAGAATAACCAGTTAGAAGGAGTCTGGGGTCTCAGTCATTTGCAGTGGAGCCACTCTACCAGGCTGGCTACCTGTACACGCTTACATAAGAAAAAGATGCACTTATTTGTTAAGGTAGATCGACTGGCCTCTCTTCTCTCAATCAGATCTAACAGACAATCCTCTCTCAGATAGGACCATTTATTTCCAGGCCAGCATGTGGAAACCTAGCAGTTTTCTTCTATTGGTTTGCCAATATGTCTATTCCATTTTTCTTTTTCTTGTGGTTGCCAAGACTCATGTCTATGTTTATTTGCTAATTGATTTCTTAAAATCAGTATTGTCCACATCTCCCATAACACAGCAAATACCTCATGTCTCTTGTCTTCCATCCTCCCCAAACCAGCATCCTAATGATATGAGTGAACAGGTTTGTTCTGTATACTTAAGAATACAATTTCTAGTTATACTTTTTATTTTTTCTTTTGGTTCTAAGCTTAATAAATTTTTAGACAGCCATACATTTTATGAGATTTGATTAGTCATACTTGGAGCATATTCTGGGATTGTTTCTTCTTCTTCGTTGAATAAGAATATTGTGATTATGCCATCATGTTTGAAAGATATATTCTCCAGATTTAAAACTGTAGCCTCATCTTTTTTTTCCTTCAATATCTTAAAAAATATTACTGCATTGCCTTTTGCCATCTGGTACTGCTATTTGGAAGTTTGCCATCAGTCTAATTCCTATTAATTTTTGTGAGCTCCTCTTTCTGTCAAGAATTTAGAATTTTCATTTCTTTTTGATTGTCTTATATTTCACAATAATTCACCACATATTTTTTGTATTTCTTTGGATAGATTTTAAATGACCAATACAGCATTCTCACTTTCCTGGGAGTGAGGATGATCAAGGGGTTTAGAACACAGGTTCTGGTGCCCAGAACTGCCATTTGTTAGTTGACCATTGACACATGACCTAAAGTCTTGGTGGCACAGTTTTCTCAGCTTTAAAATGGGAATAATAATTTTGAGCTAGTTAATATCATGGTAAACAAACGAAATAATATTTTAGAGAATAATATTTTAGAGCCTGACATAGTACAGATCCTTAGTGCTTCTTCCTTCCTCTGCAGAATTCCTTATATCTTGTTTACCATTTTCATCCTGTCATACCATTTCTTAAGCATCAATTCAGAAGGTAAGGAAATTAGGGGAAAAAAACAGGGAAGGTTATAATTGGTTTGAATTGAAAAGAAAAAGAAGGGATGTATAGGAGACAAGAGCACAATGCTGTAAATAAACTATACTCAGTTAAAAAAAGAAGAGAAAGGAAGGAAGGAAGGGATATTGATGGGCCTAGTTCCTTATACTGAAAGAGAAGGATTTATAACTTTTAAATAAAAATGTAAAATCTGAAAACATTTTAAAAAATAAATTCAATTTTATGTCTTTCTTGTTTTATTGTCACGTACCTCTACAGTTTAATTTGTAGCTTGAGAACAGCATTTATGGGAGCAAATGTAATCATTTTTTAGTCTCTCCACGAAGCCAACATTCCACCTTCACATGCACAGGGGAATAAGGGAGGTGTTGGTATGCACACTCTGTCCTCAGAGCAATAACCTGTTAAATTTTCAGTATCCATTTTCTGAAGGACTTTTGTAAGGTAGCGTTTTTCAACAACACTGTGGCTCATCACACATTACATCAGAGATGAAGTACCATTATCAGGATCATAGGTTACTTTGAAGTTTCACAACATTTGAAACGTACATAATTCAAACGAGAAAAATAATAAGGTATGTTCCTGGCTGATGTTTTCACCATCAATCACTTGACTTCATTATCGTACAGCTTATTGAAAGAAAACAAATATGGATGCAAGCCAAGTTAAAGCTAATGCAAATAGACCTCAGTTCAATGGATTCATTGGTGAAGGATCACATTCTGTGGGAACAAAGGAATCTTTTTTTACAGCTATATTTGTTCTAGTAATAATGTAGTTATTGAACGTTTTCAAGTAACCATGTCCACAGTTCATTATGTCATAGTCTGTCTTAATCAATCTCCTTGGCTACAAATGTACAATATCCCTACATCATACTGTTCTGTTCACAGTACCCACTAGAATTTAACTTCTTACTATCTAGACTGATGGTTGTAAAACTTAATGTGTGCCTGAACTACCTGGAGGGATTCTTAAAAGAAAGAGTTTTGGGGCCTCATTTTGAGTTTTAGATTCAGTTGTTCTGAATTTGCATCTTAACAGATTTCCAGTTGGTGCTGGTGCTGTTAGTCCAGGCATCACACTTTTTAATGACCATCTAAGATGCATCTGATAGGTTTTTAGCAAGTGTTGAGGTTTTTAACTTTTATTAGTTTCACACATGAAACCACTGTGGCTAAAATAACAATGGGAGACCAAAATAGTTACTCATGCCAAAGTCAAAACTCAAGTCAGCGATGTTGCTTTCATCTTACACTTACTCAGAGTGAACCTGTTACAGCCCAGCCACACTCGAACATTTCTTAATGTCCATCTGGTATCTACTTGACTCTTGCCAGACTAATTTTCCTTAAGCCCCGAGAAGCATTTTCCTTTTAGGTACTGGTAGCAATCTCTGTCCACAAACTTACTAAGAGAGGTTTAACGTTCAGTTTGTCTAGAGATCAACTTAATTTTCATTTCAATCTCCCAATCAGCTTAGCTGATAAAACTCAATGTCCTGACACCAAATAGTCATCTATGATGCATCTGAATTCAAGGTTGCTAGCAGGGTGCCAAAACACTGGGCAAGAGATTCTTCTGGATCATTTATCTACACCAGTGTTGTTGAGATTTGGAAAATTCCACTTGATCCTCAGCTGTTCACACAAGCTGCTGCTCTGCGTGTATTATTCCTACACCCAAAGGCCTCATTACGTCCAATGTTTCTGATCATTACCTGCACTGTCACATCGTGGTATAAAACATTATCCCACTGCTCTTGAGCCACAGAAAATTAGGAGGTGTGTTGGGCCCATTTTCCTAAATATGTCCCCATAAAGGACATTTATATTCTGGATTTTTTTCAATTCCAGGATTCTTTTTGGGTAAGAGGACCCAGCTATCTCTGATGGTTGGGTTATTGTCCCATTGCCCTCCCTGGGACAGGACTGGGGCACGGACAGGACACAGGACCATCTTTCTTAGAGATCACATGTCTGGGAACCCACATCATCCAATTCAGGGTGCAGGAAGTGTTGGTCATATTCCTTATGCACTATTACTACATTTTTTATGTTTCAAATTCTTCTGCATCTAGAAAAGTTTTTTTATGTCTTACTGCTCTAATATATTTTCCTTAAAGAAAGAGCTTATCTGCCTGAATTAGGGTAAAGGGAAGGAGATTTAGAAAAAGCAATACTAATATCTGAGTACATTACCTGTTAGGCTAGCCATTGAGGCTGGCAAACGCTAGGCTGGCTGACCTGCTCAGACTTATGCAACAACCAAGGAGGCTTGTTAGTTCTCTTTTCAGTCATTTGTGTTTCTCAGTTCCCTCACCAAGTGAGATAGTTTGGTACATTTATTATAAATGCTAAATACAATCAGAAGAAATGTGGATATTTTGTGTTGGCGTAATTTAAGAAGCTTTTTCCAGGGGAGAAACATGTAGTGGTCCTTGTGGGAGCGCAGAGTTTCAGCCTCGGGAGGCAAGAAAGGGATAGTTGTGGTACCGGGATGATGGAACATTTGGAACAGGCTGTGTGTTTGCACTAAATGGGCTTGGAAATGACCCATGTCCTTCTCTTCCTGGGGGAAACAGAAGTCCAGGGAGGGGAAGTTATTTTCTTAGTGCCATGCTCCACCAGGAGAGAAGTATGGGGCTCACGATCTCAGTCTCCAATGCCCCACACCACATTTCACTAATCATTACTGAACTGAGTATGAGGTCTGGATTGGAGTAAAGGTACTTAAAGTGGGGTGAGGGAGCAAATTTTGGGCTATTCAGAAAAGGAAATGAAAAAGGCAGAATAGGATGACCTTGGGGATCAACTTGTACTGAAGGGGGAGGAATAGGAGAAACCAGACCCTGAAACTCACATTCTAGTAGATCCAACAATTCTCGAGACCCTAATCAACTCCAGACACTGCACCAGGGGTCTCCACCCCATCATTCCATCCGCCTTCTGCACCTGCTCTCTGAGTAGTGCACTTTGAACCCCTTCACAGATTTGATACATCCTAAAGATCAAGGTAAAGGAATACGGCAGGGCAAGGCAGAGCTTTCTGATGGTGGGCTTCATGCTCTTTTCTTTGCTCAATTTTAAAACATAAAGTGTTTATCTTTATCCTCCAGAGTATTTTCATTTCATAAATCATGCAAGAAACCTAAGTGTTCATCGACAGATGAATGGATAAAGAAGATGTGGCACATATATATAATGGAATATTACTCGGCCATAAAAAGAAACAAAATTGAGTTATCTGTAGTGAGGTGGATGGACCTTGAGTCTGTCATACAGAGTGAAGTAAGTCAGAAAGAGAAAAACAAATAAAGTATGATAAACACACATATATGGAATCTAAAAAAAAAAAAAAAAAGGCATGAAGAACCTAGGGGCAGGACAGGAATAAAGACGCAGACCTACTAGAGAATGGACTTGAGGACACAGGAAGGGAGAAGGGTAAGCTGGGACAAAGTGAGGGAGTGGCATGGACATATATACACTACCAAATGTAAAACCGATAGCTAGTGGGAAGAAGCCACATAGCACAGGGAGATCAGCTGGGTGCTTTGTGACCACCTAGAGGGATGGTATAGGGAGTGTGGGAGGGAGGGAGATACAAGAGGGAGGAGATATGGGTATCTATGTATATGTATAGTTGATTCATTTTGTTATAGAGCAGAAACTAACACACCATTGTAGAGCAATTATACTCCAATAAAGATGTTAAAATACTAAAAAAACCCCAAAACTACAAAACATTGTTAGATTGGGTTTTTTTTTTTCTGTTTTATAAAGGAAAAACAATCACCTGTTATTTCCAATTTTAGAAACTGGAGATGATTATTACTAATATGTTGATGTACATTTTTGCAGACTTCTTCTGATGATGACCCACATTTAGGTGTAGGAATTTTATGTGTGCATGTGGTTGTCTATGTGTGCATATTGTATATAGCATATGTAATATAGATACAGAGAGAAAGATTATATACATATATATATTTTTTCCAACCCTTAGCAACTCACGTTACACTTTTTTTTTGCCATCAATATATCTAAACCTCAATTTCACATTTTCACAATATTCTGTACTCTACTGAATTATTACTAGTTTCACTAGGTACACCTTATGGTTATCTTGTTATTCTTATTATTCTTCAAGTTTTCATTTTATATCATTTTAGCTAGAACATTTATAGTGTCCCAGTAACAATGCCTATCCACTGATGTTTTATAACCAGGAGACCTGATGTCTCCTGTTAATTTCTAGATGATCCAAATAATGTTTTATGTTTAAAATAGGAAAACAATTTTACAGCATCCCTACCTGCCATGACTCTCCAGGCAACGTTGGCAGCCTTGGCCTGTTACAGAGCATCCTCTTGTTCTGGGCCTCACTCAAAACCACCTGCTTTTGGGGTTACCTGGTAAATGGGCCAGAGCAAAACACCCAAATGATGACTGTGTTGTCTCCAAAGTACATAGCAGCTTAACTTTTAATGATCAAAAATTGGAAACAACACAAATATCTATCAACAGGATAATTTTTAAACTATGGTGTATGAATTATATGAACTACTATTCAACAACAAAAGGAAAAAAGAACAATATTGGATGCCAAGGCTGACCTGACTACTGTAATAAGCAGAATCTACAGTGCTTAATAGGCAAAGATACGTAGTAACAGCTAATGGATCATGGAAAATGAAGGGGTGATTTATATGAAAAATGACTACAGTCTTGCTAAATGTGCATTAAAAAGTCATAATACTGTGATCAGAAAGTTTATGTTATGTTTTTCAATAGAAAATCATAACCTTTGTTTCTGTTTTCTGATCTAAGTCAAAGCCTGAGCCCATCAACTTAAAAGATGCCCATGTTTCTTTGACAAAAGATCCTACAAAATTACTGCAAGTATTTGAAGTACATATTCTGACAGTCCTTCTGTAAATGGACGTGGCTCTTTTCCAGGCTAACAATTCCTGGACAAAGCAGATTGTTCAGACTTTTTCAGGACAGATGTGTATGGGTCTGAGCTCACACTAATACAAGGGGACCATCACAATCACATGGCTTGGGTTGGATACCATGAAGGCCAGGTGACCAACTCATAATACCTGTGAACCCACCATACTGTTAAGTATCTTACCCCTGAGTGTGTAATTAAGATAAATATACTTAACAATGGGAAGAACATCAAATTTTGTCCCTGAGTCCTCAAGTAAGAGCTATTAAGGCAGTAGGTGTATTCGTTTTCTAGGGTTGCCCTCACAGACCACAATTAGGGTTGGCTTATAACAACAGAGATGTATTTTCTTACAGTTCTGGAGGCTAGAAGTTTAAAATCAAAGTGCATCAAGGTTGGTTTCTTCTGGAGTTTCTGGGAAAAGTCTGTTCCATACTTCTCTCCTTTTCTGGTGCTGCTGACAGCCCTTGTCATCCTTGGCTTGTGGATGCATCTCTCTGCCTCCACCCTCACCTGGTCTTCTTCTTTCTATGCATCTCTGCTTCTACCTTCTCTTCTTATAGGGACACCAGTCTTGAATTAAGGCCCACCATAATCCACAAGACCTCATCTTAGCTTTACTAATTACACCTGCAAAGACCCTATTTCTAAAAAGACACGTTCTGAGTTTTCTGGTGGACATGAATTTTGGAGAGACACTATTCAACCCACTACCCACCCGTGGAAATTCTGGAACCACCCCACTTTATCCAGAAAATAAGAGATAATCAGTAGCAATAATGTATACCAGGACTGATCTCAGGATGTGACAAACTATGTTTCACCGGCCAAACTTGGTCGACTGCCTATTTTTGGAAATAAAGTTTTTTGAAATACAGCCATACTCATTAGCTTATAGATTATTTATGGCTGCAGAGTTCAGTAAATGTGACAGAGACCCATAACCTGCAAAGCCTAACTTATTTAATATCTGGTACTCTACAGAAAAAGTTTGTCAACTCCTGATTCAAGGAATTCAAGGTTGGTGATTGGCATAATATCCCATCCAATTTCTGACTCTTGCTAAAACCAGAAGAACTGTAACAGTTGAGGGAGGACTACTGTAAATGTAAACAAGTGGTACTGCTTTTTTCTAATCACAGCTGCTGTGCTGATGGGGTATTTTACGTAAGTTCATCAATACAGCTTCCAGAATTCATTGTACAACCACTGAGGAGAGAAATGCAGTTCTTGATCCACATCAAGATCACTGATAAAATCAGCTTTATTTTCTATGGGAAGCTCAGTAATACATGTTCACTATCTACCTCAGGGCAGTATTAACTATCCAGGACTCTACCACAAAAGAGTCTTTAAGAATCATCTTGCTGGCCTGCCTGGTGCAGCTCTTGTGGCTACCAAGAGAGGCAGGAAGATGCTCGTGGGCATGCACCTCCAGTAGGTCTTTTAATGACCGTTTTTTCTCTTTCTCCTTTTCTCACATTTCTTCTGAGTCATGTGGCAGACAGAGTCTTGGTGCACCAGCCTGGTGTCAGGTATGAGCCTCTGAGGTGAGAGGGCCGACTTCAGGACATTGGACCACCAGAGACTTCCTAGAGCCACGTAAAATCAATCAGCAAGAGCTCTCCCAGAAATCGCAATCTCAACACCAAGACCCAGTTCCACTCAACAACCAGCAACCTCCAGTGCTGGATGCCCCATGCCAAACAACTAGTAAGACAGGAACACAAGCCCACCCATTAGCAGAGAGGTTGCCTAAAAATCATACTAAGTTCACAGACATACTAAAACACACCACCGGATACTGTCCTGCCCACAAGAAAGACAGGATCCAGCCTCATCCACCAGAACACAGGCACCAGTCCCCTCCACCAGGAAGCCTACACAACTCACGGAACCAACCGTAGCCACTAGGGACAGACAACAAAAACAATGGGAACTACGAACCTGCAGCCTGCAAAAAGGAGAACCCAAACACAGTGAGCTAAGCAAAACGAGAAGACAGGGAAATACACAGCAGATGAAGGAACAAGGTAAAAACCCACCAGACCAAACAATTGAGGAGGAAATAGGCAGTCTACTTGAAAAAGAATTCAGAGTAATGATACTAAAGATGATCCAAAATATTGGAAATAGAATGGAGAAAATACAAGAAACGTTTAACAAGGACCTAGAAAAACTAAAAAGCAAGCAAACAACAATGAACAACACAATAAATGAAATTAAAAATTCTCTAGAAGGAATCAATAGCAGAATAACTGAGGCAGAAGAATGGATAAGTGACCTGGAAGAGAAAATATTGGAAATAAGTACCACAGAGCAGAATAAAGAAAAAAGAATGAAAAAAATTGAGTATAGTAGCAGAGACTTCTGGGACAATGTTAAATGCACCTACATTCAAATTATAGGGGTCCCAGAAGAAGAAGAGAAAAATAAAGGATCTGAGAATATATTTGAAGAGATTATAGTTGAAAACTTCCCTAACATGGGAAGGAAATAATCAATCAAGTCCAGGAAGCACAGAAAGTCCCATATACGATAAATCCAAGGAGAAACGTGCCAAGATATACATTAGTCAAACTATCAAAAAATAAATACAAAGAAAAAAATATTAAAAGAAGCTAAGGAAAAGCAACAAAAAACATACTAGTGAATCCCCATAAGGTTAACAGCTGATCTTTCAGCAGAAACTCTGTAAGCCAGGGGGAGTGGCATGATATATTTAAAGTAATGAAAGGGAAGAACCTACAACTAAGATTACTCTATTTGGCAAGGATCTCATTCAGATTGGATGGAGGAATCAAAAGCTTTACAGACAAGCAAAAACTAAGAGGATTCAGCACCACCAAACCAGCTTTACAACAAATGCTAAAGGAATTTGTTTAGGCAAGAAACACAAGAGAAGGAAAAGACCTACAAAAACAAGCTCAAAACAATTAAGAGAGTGGTAATAGGAACACACAAATCGATAATCACCATAAATGTAAATGGATTAAATGCTCTAACCAAAAGACATAGACTGCCTGAATGGATACAAAAACAAGACCTGTATATATGCTGTCTACAAGAGACCCACTTCAGACCTAGAGGCACATACAGACTGAAAGTGAAGGGATGGAAAAAGATATCCCATGCAAATGGAAATCAAAAGAAAGCTGGGGTAGCAATTCTCATATCAGACAAAATAGACTTTAAAATAAAGACTATTACAAAAGACAAAGAAGGACACTACATAATGATCAAGGGGTCAGTCCAAGAAGCAGATATAACAATTGTAAATATTTATGTACCCAACATAAGAGCACCTCAATACATAAGGCAAATGCTAACAGCCGTAAAATGGGAAACAGACCCTAACACAATCATAGTAGGCGACTTTAACACCCCACTTTCACCAATGGACAGATAATCCAAAATGAAAATAAATAAGAAAACACAAGTTTTAAATGATACATTAAACAAGATGAACTTAATTAATATTTATAAGAGATTCCATCAAAAAACAACAGATTACACTTTCTTCTCAAGTGCTCATGGAACATTCTCCAGGATAGATCATATCCTGGATCATAAATCAAGCCTCTGTAAATTTGATAAAATTGAAATTGTATCAACTATCTTTTCTGACCACAACTCTGTGAGATTAGATATCAATTACAGGAAAAAAAATGTAAAAAATACAAATACATGGAGTCTAAGCAATACGTTACTAAATAACCAAGAGATCACTGAAGAAATCAAAGAGTAAATAGAAAATTACCTAGAAACATATGACAATGAAAACACAATGACCCAAAACATATGGGATACAGCAAAATCAGTTCTAAGAGGGAAGTTTATAGCAATAAAATCCTACCTCAAGGAACAAGGAAAATCTCAAATAAACAACCTAACTTTACACCTAAAGCAATTAGAGAAAGAAGAAGAAGAACAACAAAAAAGTTAGCAGAGGGAAAGAAATCATAAAGATCAGATCAGAAATAAATAAAAAAGAAATGAAGGAAACAATAGCAAGGTCAATAAAACTAAAAGCTGGCTCTTTTTTTTTTTTTTTTTTTTTTTTTT
>RJWK010057090.1:0-14244 GCA_004363435.1 Platanista minor
CAAAAAAAAAAAAAAAAAGATGTTAAAAAAAAAAAAAAATTTAACCCAGCAACTCCTCTCCTAGCTATGTACCCAAAAGAAATGAACACGCATCCACACGACAACTTGTATGTGAATACTCATAGCAGCATGATTCACGATAGCCAAAAGGAGGAAACAACCCAAATGTCCATCAGCGGATGAATGGGTAAAGAAATTGTGGTCTCTCCACACAATGAAACACTATTCAGCCATATAAAGGAACGAAGTACTGACACAGGCTATGACGTGGATGAACCTTGAAAACATGATGCTCAGTGAAAGATGCCAGACACAAAAGCCACATGGTGTATGATCCCATTGATATGAAATGTCCAGGATAGGTAAATCCACAGAGACAGAAAGCAGATGAGTGTTGCCAAGGGCGAGGGAGATTGGAGGATGATTGCTAAGGGTTTCTTTTTGGAGTGATGAAAATGTTCTAAAATTGACTATGGTGATGGTCGCACAACCTATGACTACACTAAAAACCAGTGAATAGTACACTTTAAATGCTTGAATTGTACTCTATATGAGTTATATCTCAATAAAGCTGTTATAAAAACATACAGCATCTGATGGTTTTAGGGGATTGCATACAACCTGTCCTACTCGATTTAAACCCTCACAGGGGCCCCACCTCACAGTGAGGATGCTTGGCTCAAAGAGGCGGGTGACTGGCCCAAGGTCTCATGGCAGGCTGACCACAGAGCTGGGATCTGACCCAGGACCCCAGAGTCCATGCTCAGACCACTCCCCCCGCACCCACCAGAACAGGGAAACCATATGGTCTGTCTCCCCCCTCACTGACCAGGCCTGAGACCCAGGCTTGCATGTGTCACGCCCGGGCACCCCACTCCATCTCTCACCCTCCCTCCCTCCCTCCTTTGCTACCATCCCAGCACCAAGCATGGCCTGCCCTCCTGGCCAACCCCAGGGCCCCAGGGATGAGGCCCTCAGCCCCTACCCATCCCCAAGCCCACGGCCAAGTATACAGCAGGACAAGACTAACACATCACAGCCCAGGGGACTAGTGGATTTGGGAGAGGGTTCACAGGGAGTGCAGGCAGAGGGCCTCGGTCAGAACCACGGAGGGGACAGCAGGACAGGTGGCTGTAGGGAGGGACTTGGGTGGAGGATGACCAGGGCGGGCCCCTCTCAAGAAGGATGCCGAAGGTGAGTCCTAAATGACAAGAGGAATGAGCCATGCAAAGGCACGGGGAACAGTGTTCAGGCAGAGGGGACAGAAATGCTAAGGTCATGGGGAGGGAATGAACCACGCATGTGTGGTTTGATGCAGGAGAGACAGCTGCTCCATGCTGACTTAGGGAGCCCGTGGGGACGATATTAGATTTTATTCTACGAAGATGAAAAGCCCCTGGAGGGTGCCGCTGTGACCAACATTGGACATGGGACAGGGTGAGCTTCCCGAGTCCTTGGCCCGGCCAGTGGGACACTGCCAGCTGGTGAGCTCCCCCGCTTCTCTGAGACACCCACCACCACCCCATTCAGCCCTCAGGCTCCCAGGAGCTTAGAAGGGGTGGGAGAATACCTCCCCCTGCCCACAGTTTACAGGTGGAGAGATGGAGGCCAGGGAGGCCAGGAGACACCCTAGGCCACACCAGCAGCCCCTGGGGTCCCCCAGCGGGGCAGTGCAGTGCCCGTGTCCCAACCTTGGCTGTCATTGGGACTGGGCACGCACCCTCTGCCCGAGCTGCATCCCAGCACACACAGGGCGATGTGGAGAGACCGGGGGAGGGGGGAGGCAGGGGAGCCCAGAGATGCCTCGAGGCTCACCAGGCCCCAAATCCCCATTTGTGCACTTGAAGGGTCAGAAGCCCAGAGGCCCCACCCCACCAGGCCCCCTGCCATCCTGACCTAGGATCCTGGTGGTGTGGGGGGCCTGGCCTGGACCACCGGGGTGCGATCCACGCTCTGCTGAGTGCCTGCTGGAGAGGCTGCCTTGCACCTCCATGCCTGTTTCTGTACCTGCTAAAGGGAGGTGATAACATCACCCACGTCGCGGGGTCCAGCGCCGCGTGGGTGAGGAAGTGCTCAGGGTGCGGAGCTGCTTTTATCGCCCATCTCAGAGTGGCCTGGACCCTGGGCCTGGGACAGGCGAAGGCCTGCGCTGACACTGTGTGTATGCACGTGCGTGTGCCTGTGTATGTGTGTGTGTGTCGCCCTCTCTGTGTCCCTCTTGCTGTAGGTCTCTGTCTGTCCTTCCCTCTCAGTTTCTGCCTCTCTCTCTACGTCCCTCTGTCCCTCTCTGTCCCCCTGGCTCTCTCCGGCCCCATCCCAGCAGCCGCCCCCGCTCATCCCCGGCTGAGTCAGTGTCTCCACACTAAGCACTTCCCTGCCGTTGTCATAAACAGAGCACTGGAAACAGTCGTGCCAGGTCCAAACACGCCGGCACGCCCGCGCCCGCGGCCTTTGTTCTGACCCGGCGGGGCCCTCACAGCCACAGCGGCCCTCCAGGGGGGTCGTGCTCCGGCTGGGCCCGGGGGGCCTGGCCCAGGGCCACGCGGCAAGGGGCAGCCAGGGCCCAGGGGTCTGCGTCCCCAGCTGGGCTGGCCTTCCAGGAGCTTCCACCCCTGCCCCGTGGCTCTGGGGAGGCTGGCAAGGCCACTTCTACGGCCTCTCTCCTTAGGGAGGTCAGCCCCCGGCAACCTGCCTCAGACCACTCCCTCCGTCGGGCCTGCGCCAAAATCAGCCACTGCCTGTGAGGGGGGATGCGATGGAACCAGAGCCCCTTCCCCGCGCCCCCCGCAGCTGCCCCCTGTCCCCACCAGCCGATACTTGGGCCCCTGCCGGGGCACAGGGCTGAACCGTGGGTTCAGATCTCTAGTTCTCACCGGCGTATGACCTTGGCCAAGACAGGCTTCCGTGGGCCTCAGTCTCCCCATGTATACTGTGCGGACAGGGGAACAAGGAGCGAGTGATGTTTGTGCAAGGGCCCGGCCGCAGTGGCCTTGGGGGGAATGGTGCTCCCACAGCGGCGGCAGGAGGGGTCCCAGGTGGAGACGGACTGAGGTCTGGGCCAGGCCTTGCCCTTGGAGGCCAGGGGTGGAGGCCCGCCCACCTGGGATCTGTGTTCTGCTCGGTGGACCACAGCCCAGCATCCCGGGACCCCTTGTCCGTGGAGCCGTGGGCAGATGTGCGTGCCAAGGAAGCAGAGGGTCTTCCTGCCCCTGTTCTGAGGAGAGACGCCCCCCAAGTCCTGGTGGCGTCGGGGCCCCAGCCTCAGCCCTGGTGTGAGTGGGTAGATGGGGGCCCAGAGAATGGGAGGCCGTGCCCGGGGTTGCGCGGCGGGACCGCGGCCGCGCCCTCTCCCCTCCCAGACCCCATCCGCCCCCCAAAGCCCGTCCTGTCTGCCCGGGCCCTGCCAGTGCAGGTGGAAAATCCCCATCCTGGGTGAGTTCCAGACGGACCCAGAGAAGTCAGGTGGAGGGGCCAGCCGCCGCCCAGCCTAAGCCCCCAGCTGCTCACCACCGGCAGGTCCAGAGCCTGGCCGTCCCAGGAACCACCGCTCCCGGGAGCAAGCTGGCCTTCCGGGGCAGGGGGCCAGAGCCAGAGCCACCTGGAGCGACCAAGGCTCATCACACCCTGAACCAGGAGTGGGTCTGGGGAGCCCTGCCTCCAGGAAAGTCTTTCTGACTCTGACATTTGAGGTCCCAGTTCTCCCTAATGTTCTGGCTGCCTGGACCCCGAGCCCCGAGCCTGGACCACGTCTGTTCTGCTGCCTCAGGCTGGGCCCCCGGGACGGGGGTGGGGGTAGGGAGTGACCAGGACAGACAGGACGAAGCTGTGTGTCCCTCAGAGCTGGGGCCTGTGGGCCGAGAGGGTGTGCCTAGTACAAGGCCGGGGCCCAGGCAGGCCTCCCGGTCCAGCCCCGTCGGCTCACCCAGGGCATCCTGGGTGCAAGGCTCCGAGAGCAGGGCATCCTGGGTGGCCTTCACTCCACTGCCAGCACCCTGCCCCTGGCCTGACAGACAGCAGGCACTCAGTGCTTGCAGACTGAGCAGTTACAGGGGCTGCCAAAGGGAGCCACCCTCACGCCCCTGCGCCGCCCCAGGAAGCAGATGGTCAGTGACCCTCTGCCCCCAGCCGAGCTGGAGGACAGCGTCCTGGGAGAAGACAGTCAGACCTGGGTTCAAATGTCTGCTCTGCCCCTGACCAGGGTGACTCCGGGCAACTCCTGACCCCTCTGAGAGCAGTGCCACCAACAGAAGTCTCACACAAGCCACGCAGGTCATTTTAACTTTTCTAGCCGCCACATAAAGGAAAGTGAAGATAATTAGGTGAACTTAAATCTGGCAACATATTTCATTTAGCCAATATATCCAAATATTACCGTTTCTACATCTTAATGTAAAAAGATCATTAAAAAGCTATTTTACTTGCTTTTTTTCTCTCCAAGTCTTTGAAATCTGCCACGTATCTTACACTCAACGGCACATCGCAGCTCGCACGCACATTTCAAGTGCTCTCCTGCCCGCGGTGGCCTGTGCCCCCAGAATGGACAGTGCAGCCTTCGTCCCTCCTGGGGACTCATGTCGGACCTCCCTGAGCCTGGTGTGCAAGCCCCGGGCAGGGGGCCGGGCATGCAGTAGGTGCACAGGGCCTGGGAGCTGCCCTTTCTCCTCCAAGGCCCCGGCCAGTGGCTGACTTGGAAGCCCCCAGACCCTCCCTCACCTTTCAGACATTCAGAGGTAGGTCACTATGCTCCCTCAGATTGTCCAGAAACGGAAGGCCTTTGCTGAGTCCCTACTGCAGGCAGCCAGGAGGCTCAGGGCTTGCTCCCAACGCAAATCTCACCCACAAAACAAACGGGCGCCACGTGAGGCAGGATTAGGGGTGGCCCCTATGCCTGGTCATGTCCGAGCGGCACGTGATGGGTGGGACTCAGTGTCCCATGGCAGCTCGGGGTGGACAGGGGCCCGAGGGCACGCAGCTGCAGCCCCCACGCCCCGTGCCAGTGGGTCCCAAGGGGCTGGGCTCAGGCAGAGATGGGGCGGTGGGAGGCAGAAGCCCCTCTCTGCTCAGACCCATCTGTGCCTTCAAAGCGCGCACACCTCAGCCCACAGCCCTCCAGCCGTGACCCCTCCTGCTGCCTCCGGGCTCCCCACCCTCCCGTTTGCTCCGGACGCTCCCACAGTTCCTGGAAAATACCATCCACTTTCTGGCCTCTGGGCTTTGGCACATGCTGTTCCCTTTACCTGGAGCCCCCTTCCCTGCTCTCACCTTCAGGCTGGTCTGGGTCACTCTGATCCTCCCTCGGGTCTCAACAGACACATCACCCCATCAAGGAAGCCCTTGACAACAGTCCTCATTCCGTCATGGCACCTGTTAGAAATGCCCTGCCTTGCTCGGGATCCCTGGGGACCCTGAGTTTCTAACGGGTGTCCCTGGAATACGAGGTTCACCTCTGACTCTCATGTTTACCCCACCCTCCTCCCGCACCCCATGGAAGAAGACAGCTGAGTTGGGGACACATTCACGCACCCCACCCCCAAGGGGTAGGAGGGGCCAGAGTGGCCCAGCCTCGCTCTTTAGGGGAGGAAATCGGCTTGGGTGGGCTCGGGTGCCCAGAGGGTGGAGGCTGCCCAGCGTGAGGGGAGACCGCGTTGGTGGAGGGAGGATTAGGGTGGGCCTCAACTCCCCAGAGGAAGCACAGCAGCTGGTCCCCAGAGGGCCCCAGGGCAAAGCCGGCACAGGGTCATCATAAGAAAGATCTATCTTATGTGGAGCAGTAAGCTCCCCACCCCTGGAAGCATACAAGCAACAGCTCCAGGTGCTGGAAAAGGAGTTGGAACTTTGCATAGGCGTTGATTTGCGCCTTTAAAGGGTTTGCCTTCAGCTCTCAAGATTTAGGCGTGGCCCAAGGTCACAGGCAGGGCCTGAAGGGGGCCTGTCCCACCCACCCAGGCCATCCCCCCTCTCAGGGCCAATCATTAATTGGCACCGCTCGAGTGGCTGCCTGCCAGCCCATGGCCCGGCTCCGATCTCGTGCCCGGGGCACCTGCATGCCTCTTACATGGGCTGGCCTCACTGCTCAGCCCGACTTCCTGCTTGTGAGTCCCAGGGGCTGAGCCCTGGGCGGAGCAAGGGGCCTGCTCAGACCACCATCACAGCACGCAGAGGGACTCCTGCTGCCTGCAGGGCTCAGCCCAGCTCAGCCTGCAGCCAGGGCCCTCCTGGCTGAGAGCTGGGCCTGCCTCGGAGGGCAGTGAGGAGCCAGGGAGGGCTTCAGGCTGGTGGGGAGACAGCCTGGGTGTTAGGAAGCCCACCCACCGGGTGCAGAGAGCAGAGGGAACCTTAGGCAGGTGCTGAGCTGGTCCGGGGGCTGACAGACCCGGGAGGATGAAGCGCCAGGGCGTGACTTCAGCCCCCCTGTGGATGAGGAAGAGCCAGGAGGGGTGAAAAAAGGCGTTGCCGGCCAGCGGGGAAATCAGGTGTGAATAAGCAGGCAGAGGGGAAGGGCCTCCCAGGGTGAGAAGCTGCAGGAGCAAAGTCCCAGAGGAGGGAAGGGGCCCTGCGGGCTCGCGAAGAGAAGGGAGTCAGCCATGGCTAAAGCTCTAGTTTCGAGAAGGCATAGAGGGAGACAGGGGCCACTCAGACTCCAAGCCAGGAAGCTAACTTTATCCTGGGCAATAGGGAGCTACTGTAGGTTTTGGAGGAAGGGAGTGACATGGCATGGACGGGGCGGGGAAGGAGGCAGAGGGAGGAACGGACAGCTGCCAGAGGAGGGCCAGAGAGGCAGGCCCGCAGTGGCCATGGGGCAGAGTGGGGAGATGGACAGAGGGGACAACCCCAGGTTTCTGCTGGACGACTGGGTGGTCAGGCCAGCAGGGGAGGCTGAGAATGGAGATTTCAGCAGCAAGATGCTGAGCGTGTTGACCAGAGGCTCCCATTGGTCAGCCGCGCCGAGTGGTCCACAGGGGGCAGCCATGCTGGTCTTGACGCCGGGGGCGGGGGGCGGGGGGAGAGCTGATTGGGGCGGGGCTGGGAACGAGCAACCAGAGGCTAGAGGAAGCCCAGGTGAGCTGGGGCCCAGCCAAGGAAGAGGGTCAGTCGGCCGCACCAAGGCCACTAATGGCCGGGACAGGGGTGACTGGAGTGAGAAAATGAGGGATGGGGACAGTGGGTGTGGACAACTCTGCCAAAAACTCTGCCTCTGAAATGCTCGTGAAAGTGAGAGGGGGTGTCCTAGGTGGGCTCCCTAGAAGCAGAGCCTGAGATGCCTGATCCCAAGGGGAGCTCAGGGCATGAAGAATGTCACAGAGCAGCCCCACCTGAACAAGGGGACTTTATACCCTCTGCATCAGCCCATCCTTGGCTGTAGGCACCCCTCTCTGTGGGCAGAGGGCTAGACTCCAAGGAGGAACAGCTGTGAGCTGTAAGCCGAGATCCTTACAGCACCAGGGGCTGCTCTCAGGGAAAGTGATGTGGGTCCCCTATGCGGGGGCCGATCGCTGGCAGGGGGGCCAACACCAATCCTCTGGGCTTTGGAGGGTGCATAGGAGCCCAGCATTTACTACTGGTACTATTGGTGAACTCCCCGCCTGGGGCCCGACCCTGAGGAGAGGATCAGAGTGGCCAGGTCTCCCTCACCGCCTATGTCTTGAGGTCCTAAATGAAGGGGGAGTTCCCACCTGTCCTCAGGCCACAGGACCATGTCCACTGCCCAGCCCCCTTTGCACAGGGAGGGCTACCGGAAAGGGGGTCTGAACCCAGCTCCCCCGTGTGCCCACTGGCCACCGCACAACTCCCCTGGCCTCAGCGTCCTCAGCTGTGCAGAGGGGATGGTCACAGCTGCATCGGAGCCCAGGGTCCTGGGGGGCGGGGGTGGGGGGGGTGGGAAGGGGACGGGGAGTGCCAGGCAGGCAGGTGGGCACCTGGCATGAAGCGGATACCGGTGCCCATGCCCTCCCAACTGCGGGGGACGGGGCAGGCAGTCCCACCCTCTCCACTGGCACCTGGAGGGAGGAAGCAGCACTTGGGTGGTGCGGCCCTCGGGAGGGGGCGGTGCCACCCTCCGTGCCAGGTGCCACCCACAGGCTGCTCACCGCAAAGGAGCTCCTGGGGGCTTTCCCCTGTGCCTCCCCCAGCCCCACGCAGGCGTTCCAAGCCCTGCAGAGCTCAGCTCTGGCCTCAGTCCCGCCAGCTGTGACTCCGCTCGAAAGGCCCAGGCTCCTTGGCCCTCTGGGAACGGAAGGACCTGTTGTAATCACACGTTTGGAGGCTCACCTGTGCCCGCAGGTTGGGGTCTGGGATAACAGGGCAGCGCTGAATGCCCGGCACTGTGTCCCCTTATCACTCTCTGCCCTCTGACCCTCACGATGGCCTGGCGGGGGGGTCGGGGTAGCAGGTCATCTCACCATCCCCACCCTCACTCGTTCAACAGCTGTTTGTTAAGTACCTACTGCACACAGGCACTGGGAGAGGCGCTGGGGACCCAGATAAGGGCCCGCGCTTGCTCAGAGCTCAGGTTACAAACCCCGAAGCCCCGAGGGCCAGACCCGAGGTCAAACAGCGGCTCCAAATCAGGTCAGGCTCTGCAAGTCCCACTTCTCCCTTTCACTCCTCAGTCTCCTTCCCTGTAAAATGGGCACACGGGAGCCTCCCCCGGGGCCGTGAGGACAGGGAGCGGGGCGTGCGGCTCAGGGACTGTGCAAAGCGCAGCGGGGCTCGGCCCGCAGAAATCTGGATGTGCCACTGCCCACGGAATCGGAGGCCACCCCTCTCCCCCGTCCCAAATCCCCCTGCACAACCCCCCAAACCTGCCCTCCCTCCAGCCGGACTCCTCCCTGCCCCCACCTGTCACACTGCTGTGCCCTGCTGTTCCCTCTGGCCAGAGTCCCTTCCACTCTCAGAACCCCAGCTACAATCATACAGCACTTCCTGTGGGCCGGGCACCTTTCGCCCCCAAACCACCCCCTGCAGGAACCACTACTGTTACCCCATTTCCAGACACAGACGCAGAGACATGGAGAGACAAAGCCTCGTGCCTAGGGCCACCCAGCTGCTGCACATCAGCACGGCCTGCCTCTAACCGCTGCACCACCAGCCTGCCCGCTCACGTCCACAAGGGACGGTGTCCCCCAGCCTGACAGCCCAGAGCAAGGGCCCTCGTCCATTCACGTGGGCTGGCTCCTGTCGACACCTCCCTCGTTCCAGACGCGTCAGTGTCCCAGAGGGACAGGCCAGGTCCGGGTCCGGGTCTCCCTGGGGCCCTGGGCCTCCAGCAGGCCAGACCCAGAGAAGTGCTGTTACAGCAAAGAAATCAGCCAGCGGGTGTAGAAAAGCGAGCGTGGGCCACCTGGCCTGGCCTTCAGAGGGTGGGCGGGTGGCCTGGCCCCCAGGCACCCAAAGCCCCGAAGGCGGGGTCCCCGCAAGCCTGGAGGTGCCCTTACCTACTCGGAGCTCTTGCCCGAAGACAGTCTTCTCGCCGAGGGCGGAGCAGTTCCAGCGTCCGAAGCGGAACTGGTACTGGCACTCGTTGATGCCCATCTGCGCCCCCTCCCCAATCACGATGATGGCATCGGGCCGGCTCTGGCAGATGGCACGCTGCCGCGGGGCCAAGCCAGGGATCTTGTTGCAGATGATGTTGGCTCCCAGGGCTACGACGGATGACAGCGCTCTGCAGGGGGGAGAGGATGCCGAGGAGGTGAGACACCTTGGCAGGCTCCCGCCACCCCGCACCTGCCACTCTCCCCACTCAGTCCCTCGGCCAGTGGATGTGCTCCCAGAGCCCACCTCGTGCCAAGCTCTGCCCGCCAGGGAACAAAGCACAGAGCCCTGCCCTCAAGGACCATGTTCCACTGACCTGCACACAGGATTCCAGCTTGAAAAGGCACACACACCCGTGCCCCCTCAGCCTCGAATTTGCAGGAACGGGATCGCAAGAGCCACGGGATCACAAGTTCCATGAATCAACAGTCCCGTGGAAAACAAGAACCATGCCTCTCTGTGCCTCGGAATGAGACACACAGACCCTTCGTGGATGTGACAGCCACCAGCATGGGACTGTCCACAGCTGCCCCCAAGCAGCAGACCCCGACTCCCAGACAACTGAGGCTTTCCCATCACTTGTAGACCCCCGGCTCCCTCCACCCCAGGGTGCCTGGACCAGGCAGGCTGCTAAGTAGGCTGGGCAGGCCGGGAGCCAAGCCCACCGGATCCTGACTGCAGCCACAGCCCATGTGTGACCTTGGGGAGACATTCTGCCTCTCTGAGACTCAGTTTTCACACCCATGACATGGGGTATAAAACACGGGCTGCACACGTGGGGATGACAGTTGTTATTGTTTCTAGAAGACTGGGTGCACTCAGAGGAGGAAACAGGCGCTGATGTGAATTGAGCACCTACTGTGTGCTGGGCTCTGTAGGGTGCTTTATTGCAACATTGTATCCTCAGAGTGGTCCCCTGAGGGTGCCTTGGAATTAATCTCCCAGCACCCTGCAGGAACTGGGGGCATTTGCTCAGCTCTTTCTCTCTTGCCCTGGGTGTCATCAGTGATTGTTTATTTGTTTAAGGAGGTGAAATTCACATTGCAGAAAGTTAACCATTTTAAAGCCCTGTGGCATTGAGTACATTCCCAATGTTGGTCAACCACCACCTCTATCAAGTTCCAAGGCACTGTCACCACCCCAGAAGGCAACCCCCTACCCCTTAGCAGTCACTCCCCTAGCCCCTGGCAGCCACTAATCTGCTTTCCGTGCCTGTGGATTTGCTGGTTCTGGACATTTCATACAGATGGAATCATACGACATGTGACCTTTTGTGCCTGGCTTCTTTCACTTAGTATAACTCCCTCAAAGTTGATCCTCCTTGGGGCTTCCCTGGTGGCGCAATGGTTGAGAGTCCACCTGCCGATGCAGGGGACACGGGTTCGTGCCCCGGTCCGGGAGGATCCCACATGCCACGGAGCGGCTGGGCCCGTGAGCCATGGCCGCTGAGCCTGTGCTTCCGGAGCCTGTGCTCCACAACGGGAGAGGCCACAACAGTGAGAGGCCCGCGTACCGCAAAAAAAAAAAAAAAAAAAAAAAAAAGTTCATCCTCCTTGTATCATGAACTTCCTTCTTTTTTATGGCCAAATAATACTCCATCGTATGGCGAGATCGCATTCTGTTTATCCCTTCATCACTGATGGACATTTGGGTTGTTTCCACCTTTTGGCTGTTGTGAATAACGCTGCTCTGAACATGTGCACACAAGTTTTCTTTGAGTCCCTATTTTCCATTCTTCAGGGCATGTACCTAGGAGTGGAATTGCTGGGTCACGAGGTAGTTGGTTTTGTTTTCTGAGGAACCGGCAGGCTGTTTCCCCCAGAAGCTGCAGCAATTGTTTGGTTTTAAGCACCCAGGGAAGGGACAGCAAGCTGAAAGGAGGCGGGCTGGGTTCCGCAGACCCACAGCAACAGCTGGGTTTCAAGACAGAGTCTGGCTTCCAAACAACAGACCAGGGGGGAAAAGGTGGGAGTGGGGAGGCCATGAGGGGCTCCCCAAAGCCTCTGCGCAGGCCCTGGCCTCCTAGCACGGTGAGTTCCCTCCTTCTGCCCACAGCCTGCCAGCCCCTTTCTTGAGAGAAACGAGTCAGTGTTTTTCCAGGGCAGCCGAGCACCCACAGCCAGCTGGGAAAGTCCCCGTGTGGCCTGAGCCCACAGCACGTGCTGCGACCAGGACGCCCCAGCGACACTCAATCCCCGTGGCCCGCCAGCCCCACCCACTAATCTGGCCAAGACCCCCCTGGGTCTCCCACGGGCACAAAGGGCAGAAACGCCTGAGGCTGGCATGGGGAAGAACATCTGGGCAGGCGGGGCTGGGAGCGGGCTGGAATCTGGGGAATTCAGCCCAAAGTAATTGTAGATGCTCAGAAAACCGACCCGGGGAAATGAGATGGATGGGAACCCTGCCGGGCACCAGCCTCCAGGCCTGGGGTCGGAGCCTGGATGCTAAAAGCACATTCCCCATCCCCAGATTCTTCCAGCAGGCTCTGGGCTGCCAAGGCCCTGCTGCCCAGGGTAAGAACCCTTGCTCCTGGGGGCAGAAGTTCAGACAAATGGGGTCTAACAGGATGCACCTGGGGGCAGAAACAGGTTATTGCAGCCCTGGTCTCCCCGCTCCAGGCAGGCCACCCCAGCACCCACCTCCCCCCACCCCACCCTGATGGTGTCCCTGAGAGCCCACCTACAGCTCCTGGGTTCCTCTGATCAGAATCGGAGGCCTCCTAGGATCTGGCCTCTGACGACCCTGCCACCCTTGCTCGTGCTTGTCCTTCTGCCGGGCATGCTGGTCTCCCTCCCTTTCTTCCGTCTCGCAAAGTCTCCTGCTCTTCCAGGCCCCAGGGCAAGCCCCACTGGGCTCAAACCCCTCTTCCCCGGGCACCAAGGACACGCATTGTGGACACTTGTCCCTCGAGTACCAACCTCACCCCTGGTCTCACGGTCGTTGTTTCCACCCCCTGGGTCCCCCACCAGCCCGCAAACACGTCGAAGGCAGTGCCAGGTCTGAGCTGGCCCTAGGGCCTCGGGGACTGCCCCGTGTAGCCGACTGTGAGTGTGGAGTGGATGAATGAATGAACGAATGAATGAATACTCAGGGATTATGTCAAAAAGAGCTCCTGCAAGTCAACAGCAAGAAGCCAACCACATTTAAAAAATGGGTGAAGGACTTAAACCTTTCTCCAAGGACAGACAAATGGCCAACGAGCACGGGAAAAGATTCTAAACATCAATCATCATTAGGGTAATGCAAATCAGAACCACAGAGAGGAGATACCTCACACCCACCAAGATGGCTATGATCAAAACAACAGAAAATAGCATGCATTGGCGGGGCTGCGGGGAAACTGGGACCCTTATGCATTGCTGGTGAGAATGTAAAATGGTGCAGCCACTGTAGACAGCAGCTGGGAAGTTCCTCAAAGAGGAATGACCATAGAACCAAGCAATTCCACTCCTAGGTGTATGTTCAAAAGAATGAAGGCAGGCATTCAAACAAAAACCTGTACACAAATGTTCATAGCAGCACTAGTCACAATAGCCAAAAGGAGGAAATAACCCAAATGTCCATCAACGGATGAATGGATAAACAGAATGTGGTCTACCCAGACAATGGAATATTATTTGGCCATAAAAAGGAATGAAGTACAGACACATGCTACATGGATGAACCTCAAAAACATTATACTCAGTGAAAGAAGGCAGACCAAAAAGGCCACATATTGTACAATTCCTTTTCTGTGAAATGTCCAGCAAAGGTAAATCCACAGAGACAGAAGCAGGGTAGGCCAGGGGCTGGGGCAGGGGCAGGGGCAATGAGAAGTCACTGCTTCCTAGGTGTGGAATTTCCACCTGGGGTGATGGAAAACTTACGGAGCTAGATAGAGGTGATGGTTACACAACATTGAGGATGTATGAAATGCCACGCAGTTGCATCCTTTAACACAGTGAAGGCGAAGTGGCAAATTTTATGTTAAATGAACTTTGAACACAATTTTTAAATATGCTCTCTGGGCTTCCCTGGTGGCACAGGGGTTAAGAATCCGCCTGCCAATGCAGGGGACACGGGTTTGAGCCCTGGTCCGAGAAGATCCCACATGCCACGGAGCAACTAAGCCCGTGCGCCACAGCTACTGAGCCTGCGCTCTAGAGCCCGCGAGCCACAACTACTGAGCCCGAGAGCTGCATCTACTGAAGCCCGCGCGCCTAGAGCCCGTGCTCCACAACAAGAGAAGCCACCGCAATGAGAAGCCCGCGCACCGCAATGAAGAGTAGCCCCTGCTCACCACAAGTAGAGAAAGCCCGCGCGCAGCAACCAAGACCCAGCGCAGCCAAAACTAAAATTAATTAATAAATTAATTTTTAAAAATTGCTCTCTGTACACAGGACTTCCACATCCCCGGCCATAGGTGGGATCTGTGGAAGGGGACCAGAGGGGCCTTGCCCGGCTGGTACCCTGTATGCTTCTCCCAGGCGACTGGTGCCGATGCAGTAGGCAGCATGGGAGCCCCCAGCCATCCTCCAGATGTCAGTGTGTGGATTAGAGGTAAAACAAAAGCTTCAGAGAAGAGAGTCGCACTGCACACCAGGAGCAAAAATAATCAGATATGGGTGGTAATTCAGAAATGATTTCAACATTGTCTCCCTTAGAATGTGGAGATTATTTCCCCTAAAGACATTAAATATTCCCATTCTGAGCACCCGCCTTGGACAACACAGG
>RJWK010057091.1:0-14244 GCA_004363435.1 Platanista minor
CTTTCCTGCTTCACGGCTCCCTCCCACTGGTGCCGGTCCCGTCCCTCTCCTCTGTCTCTGTTTTTAGGGTTTTTTCGTTTGCCCTACCCAGGTAAGTGTGGAGTTTCTTGCCTTTTGGGAGGTCTGAGGTCTTCTGCCGGCGTTCAGCAGGTTTTCTGCAGGAGTTGTTCCACGTGTAGATGTATTTCTGGTGTATCTGTGGGGAGGAAGGTATTCTCCGCATCTTACTCTTCCGCCATCTTGTCTCTCCCGGTCTCCTCTAAGGGTTTTACAGTGTCTGTCTTTACATTTATGTCTTTAATCCATTTGGAATTTATTTTTGTGTATGGTGTTAGAGAGTGTTCTAATTTCATTCTTTTACAAGTAGCTGTTCAGTTTTCCCAGAACCACTACTGATGAGGCTGTGTTTTCTCCATTGTATATTATTGCCTCCTTTATCAAAGATAAGGTGACTATGTGTGCGTGGGTTTATCTCTGGGTTTTCTATCCTGTTCCATTGATCTATATTTCTGTTTTTGTGCCAGTACCATACTGTCTTGATTACTGTAGTTTGTAGAAGATTTTGAAGTCAGGGAGCCTGCTTCCTCCAGCTCCGTGACAAAATTCAACACCCATTTATGATAAAGAACCTCCAGAAAGTAGGCATAGAGGGAAATTACCTTAACATAATGAAGGCCATATATGACAAACCCACAGCCAACATCATTCTCAATGGTGAAATACTGAAACCACTTCCACTAAGATCAGGGACAAGACAAAGGTGACGACTCTCACCACTATTATTCAACATAGTTTTGGAAGTTTTAACCACAGCAATCAGAGAAAAAAAGAAATGAAAGCAATCCAAATCGGAAAAGAAGTAAAACTGTCACTCTTTGCAGATGATATGATACTATTCATAGAGAATCCTAAAGATGCTACCAGAAAACTACTAGAGCTAATCAATGAATGTGGTGCAGTAGTAGGATACAAAATTAATGCACAGAAATCTCTAGCATTCCTATACACTAATGATGAAAAACCTGAAAGAGAAATTAAGGAAACACTCCCATTTACCATTGCAACAAAAAGAATAAAATACCTAGGAATAAACCTACCTAAGGAGACAAAAGACCTACCCTTTATATTTAAATCTTCATCTATCTGAATATTGTGTGTGTGTGAGCTATGTGGTGTAAGGGAAGCACATAAGTTCATTTTTTCCATGTGACTAACCAGTTGTGCCTGCTACTTGTGTTGAATGAGTATATTTTTACTCACTGATCTGCCTGATCGGCAATGCTTTCTTGTTGCAGATCAAGTTCCCATACATGACTATGTGTATATCTCTGTCTCTGTTCTGTTTCCTTAGTTCAGTTAGTTGTCCATGTGTCAGTACCATAAGTATTTACTACTTACATTTGAAAACCTCAATACTGATAGTGCAAGGCATCTCATATTTTTAATCTGCTTCAAGAAGATTTAGTTTCTTTTGACAGTTTCTTCTGTTCTGCATAAATCCTTACATTCCAACAAGCAAACAAAGACCAGGTAGAAGTTTAACTGGAATTTAATCAAATTTGTAGGTCAATTTGAGAAGAATTGATATTTATTTATTTATTTGGGCCTTTTAAAATATCTTTCCAAAAAAATAAAATGAACAAATTCAACTAGACATTCATTGATTAAGATAAAAAAGAAGACTAATTTGCCAGGTCACAGTTGCTCTCCAGGTACCAAGGGCTATGTCTGTGTGTTTTAATAGAGTTCCAACATCTAGAATTGCTGTAAAATTTGTATCACAATCTGCTAAAGTTTCTGATAATCTTCTATTATTTCTATGACCCTCTGGCTTTGCACTGTCCAATCTGGTGAAGTAGATGGGGTCATGTTTGAATCCACCCCTGCAACTCTCAAGACTTTCAAGGGCACACTAATTACTACAAGGTCCATAGGGATACAGAATTGCTTTCAGTTTAATACCTTGATAAGTCTGAAGGAGCATTACAAGATCTTCCAATTGACCTTTCCTCCGTAATAGCTCTATTCCAATATGAAAATTCTATTATTAAACATATTAACTACACTATACATTCTGGGACTGTGGGGAAAAGCAAAACAAAATAAAACAAAACAAGATGGATTTATTACCCATCTAGCAGATCTGAATAATCTTTTACTCCTATTGGTGAAGCAGTGGTATTTCACAAATAAGTATAAGTTCAGAGGGAGCTGAACTCAGTGACTCCTAAAAGTCTGAACATTTTAATTTCATCAGTGAATAGTCATACGAATAAAAAGTCTCAGCTCCCCCTGAAGAAGGCTTTAGGATGATATAGGAAACATCTGTGACTATATCACAAGATCCTAATGCAAAGGGGCGTCCTTCAGTTGAGGGACTGTATCTGTGACATAGCTTAAGTTCGAAATTATGTAAGCACCTAGAAATCCCAACAAAAACAACTGGAATTACATTTCTGCCCTGAAGATCCATATATTTAATTCTATATATATAAAGTAGTATCATAGCATTCTGTCCTCATGTTTCATCTCTAGAAAGTCATCACCAACTAGCCATTGCCAAGAGTATCTATGAATCTATCCATTGATCATCATTCTGTTTCTCTGATTTATGTGGTTATTTGCTCATTGTTGTATGTGGTAGTCAAGCATATCTAACAGGCTTTATCCTATTATTCTTGGATCCCATTATTCTCATTCATATCAGGGACCCTAGCTTCCCTGCAGCAAGTCACATTGTCACCACCAGTCTTTAAAGGACTATCACCACAAAACTCATTGAAACAGTAATGACCCTTACCCACCCTATTTCAGTCTTGCGAGTGGAGTGCCCTCCTGATTGATGGAGTGTCTTTTGAGGAGATTGAAATGCCCTTCTATATCCTGTGAGGATAGAAAGTAAGAGGTAACTGGGCAGCTTACACATAATTGATCCATTCAGACATTTCCATTAACAATGAGCCTATGACCTCTGGCACTTCTACCTCACTAACTTAAACTGGAATTAAGCTCTGTTTTTGATCAGACAGCCTATCTGATACCACACCCAATATTAGCACTGACACTACACCCAATATTAACATCTTAAATCTTTTCTCTCCATCCATATCAATAAATTCAGTTCATTTAAGTCATATTTATTCTCCCTTGGTCTGATCACCTTAGATCCAATCCCACACATTCTCCCCAGTTTTGTGACAATACAGATTTCTGGGGTTTTATGCAATTCTTTCAAGGCATAAGCTCTCTGTTTCCAGTTAAATGTTTCCATCTCTCATCAGCAAAGGTGGAATCTAACCCTTTTTATGATCTGAAACCAATGAGAAATGCTTGGAAGAGGCAGGGGAAAACTGGCAACAATTTATAAGTCAACTCTTTCAGAAGTATTTAATGGAAGGCTTGTATGTTGAGAAGTGCAGATTCCCTAAGTCACAGGGGAGCCTCTCCCTGTTGCCTCTCCCAGTAGGGAGGTTAAAGTGAATTCAGAGATTTATAGTTCTGAGCCATGTCTATTCTCTCTCTACAGAATTATGAACTTCTTCAAAATTACTTTACAGGCTGTTTGCTGCTGTCGTTTAGCAACAAAACTGAAAACTCAGTGGTTAAAAATAGCAATCATTTATTATTTTCATATCTGGGGTCTTCTAAAATTTGGCTAATACACAATGAGTTCACCCAGGTTTCTGTGTAACACAGCTGATGGGGGAGATGTTTTTGCAAGTGTGTTATGTCAGTTGAAATGCTCCACTCCAAATGTCTCTCATCCTCTTTGGACTAGCATGTTCTTCTCATGGAGTGGCAGAGATTCAAGAGAACGAGCAGAAACATGCAAAGCCTCTTAAGCACTGGGCTCAGAAATAGCACCCTTCTTCTTTACCTATAGATCACTGTCTGAAGTAAGATTCATGGCCAAACCTGAATGTGTGGGCAAATAAGCTCTCTTCCTATGATGAAGCTCTGACCAGGAAGAGTGATAAAGAGCTAAGATAAAAAATGCTATCAACTAAACAGAAGCAAGGATTAGTATTTGGAAAATATGTCTACTATTTGCAGACTGAAGCATGAGGTATCAACTGCCTGGCATTTCCAATTTGCCCTGCATGAGGCCTGAGAGATAGCTCTGAGGCAGAGACTGAGATAAAACATATAGTAGAACCAAAATGACCTTACAAGTCTAAATGAAAGTTTTCCATATGAATACATTACATGGTTCTGGAAGACCTCTTTCCCAATTCTAGAATAAGATCTCAAAGAGAAACGGAAGGAAGCCACTCAAAATGGCCTCTGCTTGAAAGAGAACCACGTGGTGCGTTCATGAACACAAGAATGATGAGTCCATTTACAGGGTTGATATTGACCCTTCAATCTATCTGATGACAGCAAAGTGTTTCCAAAACTGAGAAAATCCTAAAAAGCTTGATGGAAAATAACAAACTACTACTTACTACTGGTGAGCAAGCTAACAGTCCAACATGCAGATCACTAAAGAGCTTTTGTTCATATTAATCCTCAAGCTCAACTCATGATTAGGAAAAACTGCTGCCAATACAATATTCTGACTGAGCTGTGATTGAAATACAGCCTCTTCAGACATGAAACAGATGTTGGAGCTTTCTGAATATAGCTTTTGATCACCAGATTAGTGGTGCACTGCCCAGTGCCAGCATGTTTTTCCAGAGATCCCCCCCCCAGAGATCAGAAATTTAGGGAAGGAAATAAAGGTGTCCCAGCCTAAGGCCTGGCTGTATTCAAAGACATCCTTTGAGGATGATAGTGTAACAAATAGGAGATATTTGAAACCCCAAGACAGTTTCCCTCTGATTAAAAATGAAATGGCAGCCACTTTGGAAGACAGTTTAGCTGTTTCTTGCAAAATTTACAATATGATCCAACAATCACACTACTTGGTATTTGTTGAAACTTATATTCCACTCAAAAAACTACTAACAGATGTTTATATAGTGGTTTCATTCATAATTGTCAAAACTTGGAAGCAGCCAAAATGTCCATCAGTAAATGAATGTATAAATAAGCTGTGGTACATCTAGACAATGGAATATTAGTACTAAAAAGAAAGCTGTCAAGCTATGAAAACTAACATAGGAATCTTAAGTGTGTATTACTAAATAAGAGAAGCCAATCTAAAATAGTTTATATTTATTATTATTTCAACTACATAACATTCTGGAAAAGGCAAAACTATGGAGACCATAAAAAGATAGTGGTTGTCAGATTTTAGAGGAGATGGGGGGATGAGTAGATGAATCTTAGAAGATATTTAGTTTAGTGAAATTCTTCTGTACACTATGGTGGTGCACAAGGCACTATACTTTTGTCAAAATCCATAGAATATACAGTACCAAGAGTGAAACTTAATGTGAACTATGGACTTGAGTGATAATATTGGGTTCATCATTTATAATAAATGTCCCACTCTGCTGGGGGGGCAGTGTTGACAGTGGGTGAAGTTTTGCATGTATGTAGTTAGGGGCTATGTGGGAACTCTACTTTCTGCTTAATTTTCCTGTGAACTTTAAACTAATTTACAAAATAAATTCTATTTTCAAAATTGCCATCAGCACAGCACCCTTTTATCTTTTCAGTGTGTAATTGGGCAGGGCCTAACAAGCTTGCTTTGGCCTGAGTTTGAGGCAACAAGCTTTCTGTAATACTTGAGTAGGAGCCATAGAAAACTAAGCACTAAACATTGGCTGAAATCTGTGAGAAGATATGAAAAAACATGTGTAAAGAGCACACACAAGCAATTCAAAGGGTAAAGAAATAAGCAGTAAACGAATAATTAGGAAAACTGAAATAAAATGAGATGTTTTGTCTTTCCAAGGCAAATCTAATCCACTGCTCATGGGAAGATAAAGAGCTAAGTTGGGGAAAATATCATAAAGTTCATGTATAGGTATATGCCTTAGAGAAATCTTAAATACAGGTACAAGGAGATATGTACAAGGTTACACATTTGTGATATGTTTACAGTGATGAAAATTTAGAGACACTCTAAGTAAACAAAAATGTAATATAACAATAAAAGAGAACTATATAATTATTTAGCATGAATTAACTACCTAAGAATATATATTACTTAAATATTTATTGAAAATATGATTGAATGGAAGAAAAACTTATCAGAATAATATATGCAACATATTGTTTAGTAAAAAAATCTGTAAGAAGCTGCCAAGCTGTCTTCCAAAGTGGCTATTCCAGTTCTCATTTCTACCAACAGTGAATGAAACCTTCTGTTTCTTCACATTCTAACAAGCATTTGGTGTTGTCAGTGCTCTGGATTTTGACCACTCTAATAGGTGTGTAGTGGCATCTCACTGTTGTTTTGAATTGCATTTCCCTGATGACATATGTGGAGAAGTTTTCATTGCTTATTTGACATCAGTATGTCTTCTTTGTTGAGGTTGGTTAAGGTCATTGGCCTATTTTTAAATCGGGTTATTTGTCTTCTTATTGTTGAGTTTTAAGAGTTCTTTGTATATTTTGGATGGCAGTCCTTTACTAGACATGTCTTTTGCAAATATGCTCTTCCAGTTTGTGGCTTGTCAGGTAATCCTCTTGACATTGTCTTTCACAGAGCAGATTTTATAAAACTTTAATGAAGACCAGCTTATCAGTTCTTTCTCTCATAGATCATGCCCTTGGTATAATGTCTAAAAAGATAACCAAACCCAAGATCATCTAGATTTTTTCTTTCATTACCCAAGATCATCTAGGTATTCTCTTTCATTACCTTTGAGGTGTTTTATAATTTTTCATTTTGCAATAAGTACGTGATCCATTTTGAGTTAATTTTTATGAAGAATATAAGGTCTCTGTCTAGACTGGTATTTGTTTGTTTGTTTTTTGTATGTGAACGTCCAGTTTTTCCAGCACCATTTATTGAAGAGGCCATCTTTTCTCCATTGTACTGCGTTTCTCCCCTTTGTCAAAGATGAGTTAACAGTATCTAATGGGCTCTAATTCTAAGCTTTCTACTCTGTTCCATTGGTCAATTTATCTATTATTTAATAATACCATGCTGTCTTGATTACCACAGCTTTATAGTAAGTCTTCAAGTTAGATAGTGTCAGTCCTCCTACTTTTTTTTTTTTTCTACAATATTTTGTAGGCTATTCTGGGTATTTTGCATTTCCATACAAATTTTGGGCTCAATTTGTCAAAATCTACAAAATAACTTGCTAGGATTTTGACTGTGATTTCATTAAAACTAGAGATAAATTTGGCTAGAAGTGACAATGAATTTGGTAAAGTAGCAGAATACAAAATTAATGCACAGAAATCTCTTGCATTCCTATACACTAATGTTGAAAAATCTGAAAGTGCAATTAAGAAAACACTCCCAATTACCACTGCAACAAAAAAGAATAAAATATCTAGGAATAAACCTACCTAAGCAGACAAAAGACCTGTATGCAGAAAATTATAAGACACTGATGAAAGAAATTAAAGGTGATATAAACAGATGGAGAGATATACCATGTTCTTGGATTGGAAGAATCAACATTGTGAAAATGACTCTACTACCCAAAGCAATCTACAGATTCAATACAATCCCTATCAAACTACCACTGGCATTTTTCACAGAACTAGAATAAAAAATTTCACAATTTGTATGGAAACACAAAAGACCCCGAATAGCCAAAGCAATCTTGAGAACGAAAAACGGGGCTAGAAGAATCAGGCTCCCTGACTTCAGACTGTATTACAAAGCTACAGTAATCACGACAGTATGGTACTAGCACAAAAACAGAAATATTGATCAATGGAACAGTTTAGAAAGCCCAAAGATAAACCAATGCACATGTAGTCACCTTATCTTTGATAAAGGAGGCAAAAATATACAGTGGAGAAAAGATAGCCTCTTCAATAAATGGTGCTGGGAAAACTGGACAGTTGCATGTAAAAGAATGAAATTCGAACACTCCCTAACACCATACCCAAAAATAAACTCAAAATGGATTAAAGACCTAAATGTAAGGCGAGACACCACCAAACTCGTAGAGGAAAACATAGGCAGAACACTCTATGATATAAACCACAGCAAGATCCTTTTTGACCCACCTCCTAGAGAAATGGAAATAAAAACAAAAATAAACAAATGGGACCTAATGAAACAAGGAAACCATAAACAAGGCGAAAAGACCACCCTCAGAATGGGAGAAAATATTTGCAAATGAAGCAAGTGACAAAGGATTAATCTCCAAAATTTACAAGTAGCTCATGCAGCTGAATAACAAAAAAACAAACAACCCAATCCAAAAGTGGGCAGAATCCCATAGACAATCCTAAATAGACATTTCTCCAAAGAAGATATACAGATTGCCAACCAACACATGAAAGAATGCTCAACATCATTAATCATTAGAGAAATGCAAGTCAAAAGTACAATGAGATATCATCTCACACTGGTCAGAATGGCCATCATCAAAATATCTACAAACAATAAATGCTGGAGAGGGTGTGGAGAAAAGGGAACTCTGTTGCACTGTTGGTGGGAATGTAAATTGATACAGCCACTATGGAGAACAGTATGGAGGTTCCTTAAAAAACTAAAAATAGAACTATCATATGACCCAGCAATCCCACTACTGGGCATATACCCTAAGAAAATCAAAATTCAAAAAGAGTCATGTACCAAAATGTTCATTGCAGCTCTACTTACAATACCCAGGACATGGAAGCAACCTAAGTGTCCATCAACAGATGAAAGGATAAAGAAGATGTGGCACATATATAAAATGGAATGTTACTCAGCCATCAAAAGGAACAACACTGAGTTATTTGTAGTGAGGTGAATGGACCTAGAGATTGTAATACAGAGTGCAGTAAGTCAGAAAGAGAAAAACAAATACTGTATGCTAACACATATATATATAGAATCTAAAAAAAAAAGAAAAAAGAAAAAAAATGGTCAGAAGAACCTAGGGGCAAGATGGGAATAAAGATGCAGACCTACTAGAGAATGGATTTGAGGGTATGGGGAGTGGGAATGGTAAGCTGGGACAAAGTGAGAGAAACATAAAATAGATACCTAGTGGGAAGCAGCTGCATAGCACAAGGAAACCAGCTCGGTGCTTTGTGATCACCTAGAGGGGTGGGATAGGGAGGGTGGGAGGGAGGGAGATGCAAGAGGGAAGAGATATGGGGACATATGTATATGTATAACTGATTCACTTTGTTATAAAAATAAACTAACACACCATAGTAAAGCAATTATACTCCAATAAAGATACTAAAAAAAAATTGAAATAATCTGACAACTCACTTAAAACCAATCGTTGTGTCTGTATATTCAGTACAAACTGAATTAAACTATAAACACTATAACAAGAAAAATATTAAAAATGATAATTTTTGCAAAACACTTCATGATTACATCCATATTTTTTAATCTCTTTCTTCCTCTTGGTTATTGGATCTGAGGTCTGAAACAGTTAATACTTGATGACATCATTTAAAGATGTATTCCTTGAGCTATGACAGCATGTAGATGACAGCCCCAATTCATATACAAAGTCATTGTGAAACTGGATACTGGAATTGACATTTTTGACACTTGATAAAATATGTTTGATATTCAGTAGAGATAAAGTCCTTTTAAGCTATACTCATCAGTTCACTTAGGTCAGTAACAATAATGTCAACCTCCTAAAAATGTATAGCTAAATAGAGAATTCACCAGAACAATTAGAGTAATAATGGCAGCTCCATTCAAAGAATACAGAAGAAGAAATTTTTTTCAAATGCTGGCTGCTGTTATTATAGCCAAATCATTGTCACTATTCTTTTATAATGTGTGATGTTCATGATTTTAATAGTGCTTTACTGTTATAAAGTTAAAAA
Organism: Platanista minor; assembly: GCA_004363435.1. Taxonomy (NCBI): domain Eukaryota; kingdom Metazoa; phylum Chordata; class Mammalia; order Artiodactyla; family Platanistidae; genus Platanista; species Platanista minor. The sequence continues at coordinate 9,868 of RJWK010057091.1, forward strand.
TGATTGGTTAAGGTGCATTTAAATACAGACCAAAATGTGTACATTTTTCTATAAATTTTTATCTAGAAACCAGTTACTAATCTGAATGAATTCTAGTCAACTGAATATTTTGCCATAGCACCATTGTTTCATATTAAATCTGTGGCCTTATGTACTAAAATTATAATAATGATATAAAAAACTATTTTAAAGATAATTACTCTGTGGAGAAAATATATTAGGTAGAAAACAGAAGACTCAAATCAATAGAATTAGAAATGAAAAAGGATAAGTAACAACTGACACGGCAGAAATACAAAGGATCATGAGAGATTACTCCAAGCAACTATATGCCAATAAAATGGACAACCTGGAAGAAATGGACACATTCTTATAAAAGCACAACCTTCCAAGGCTGAACCAGGAAGAAATTAAAATATGAACAGACCAATCTCAAGTACTGAAATTGAGGCTGTGATTAAAAATCTTCCAACAAACAAAAGCCTAGGACCAGATGGCTTCACAGAAGAACTCTATCAAACATTTAGAGAAAAGGTAATACCCATCCTTCTCAAACTCTTCCAAAAAATTGCAGAGGGAAGAAAAATCCCAAACTTATTCTACGAGGCCACCATCACCCTGATACCAAAACCAGACAAAGATACTATAAAAAAAAGAAAACTATGGAGAAATATCCATACTTTCCTTCTTTTCATTTTGTTTAAGGTACACAGAATGTACAACACCTTAAAGTACAGCATCTTAAAGATGTAGATAAATTGAAACATAAAAAGTAAACTATGCATATCATAGAGTATTCAATATCCTCTTAGATTAATATTAAATTTGATATTTTTTCTATGTGCAAATGTTCAAGATGCTATAATTACTTTTTATTACATATGCTTGTATACTTAAATATGCCTGTATCTGTTAAAAAGTGAAAACTAATAAAAGAACAGAGTAAGATTTATATCATGTTTTATAAATGGTTATTTTTTTTAAAATATTAGTGTTTAACTTCATAAAATTTTAACACAGGAATCTTTATTCATGTTGCAAATATAAAATATTAATAATTATTTGATTCAGAAATGCCAATACTTACAAAGTAGAGTTGTTCAGAAATGTTGATTTAGTGTTACAAGAAAAAGGAATAAATTGCATTAAAATGAATTATAAATTCTCACAAAATTTCAATTGTTATAACACAGGCTAAGTTCTTATAGTAAAGTTTCACCAGCAACATTTTATAGTTTCATTTTTGTATTTGACTGTAGGTTTCATATAAAATAATCTATTGGGAAATATATAAGTCAAATCTTAATACTACAAAAATATTTTAAAATCAAAACTCTCGTTAAAAACTCTATACTTCTGTGAAAAATGTCACTGGTAGTTTGATAGGGATTGCATTGAATCTGTAGATAAGTTAGTGTAGTATAGTCATTTTGTCAATGTTGATTCTTCCAATCTAAGAACATGGTTTATCTCTCCATCTGTTTGTATTATCTTTAATTTCTTTCATCAGTGTCTTATAGTTTTCTGCATACAAGTCTTTTGTCTCCTTAGGTAGGTTTATTCCTAGATATTTTATTCTTTTTGTTGCAATGGTAAATGGGAGTGTTTTCTTAATTTCTTTTTCATATTTTTCATAATTAGTGTATAGGAATGCAAGAGATTTCTGTGCATTAACTTTGAATCCTCCTACTTTACCAAATTCATTGATTAGCTCTAGTAGTTTTCTGGTAGCATCTTTAGGATTCTCTGTTTATAGTATCATGCCATCTGCAAACAGTGACCGTTTTACTTCTTCTTTTCCGATTTGGATTCCTTTTATTACTTTTTCTTCTCTGATTGCTGTGGCTAAAGCTTCCACAACTTTGTTGAATAATAGTGGTGAGAGTGGGCAACCTTGTCTTGTCCCTGATCTTAGTGGAAATGGTTTCAGTATTTCACCATTGAGAATGATGTTGTCTGTGGGTTTGTCATATATGGCCTTTATTAGGTTGAGATAAGTTCCCTCTATGCCTACTTTCTGGAGGGTTTTTATCATAAATCGGTGTTGAATTTTGTCAAAAGCTTTCTCTGCATCTATGGAGAAGTTCATATGGTTTTTCTCCTTCAATTTGTTAATATGGGGTATCACATTGATCTGCGAATATTGAAGAATCTTTGCATTCCTGGGATAAACCCCACTTGATCATGGTGTATGATCCTTTTAATATGCTGCTGGATTGTGTTTGCTAGTATTTTTTTTTTTTTTTTAGGATTTTTACATCTATGTTCTTCAGTTATATTGGCCTGTAGTTTTCTTTCCTTGTGACATCTTTGTCTGGTTTTGGTATCAGGGTGACGGTAACCTCATAGAATGAGTTTGGGAGTATTCCTCCCTCTGTTATATTTTGGAAGATTTTGAGAAGGTTAGGTGTTAGCTCTTCTCTAAATGTTTAATAGAATTCACCTGTGAAGCCATCTGGTCCTGGGCTTTTGTTTGTTGGAAGATTTTTTTTTTTTTTTTTTTTTTTTGCGGTATGTGGGCCTCTCACTGCTGTGGCCTCTCCCACTGCAGAGCACAGGCTCCGGATGTGCAGGCTCAGCAGCCATGGCTCACGGGCCCAGCTGCTCCATGGCATGCGGGATCTTGCCAGACCAGGGCACGAACCCATGTCCCATACATTTTCAGGCAGACACTCAACCACTGCACCACCAGGGAAGTCCTGTTGTAAGATTTTTAATCACAGTCTCAATTTCAGTGCTTGGGATTGGTCTGTTTATATTTTCTATTTCTTCCTAGTTCAGTCTCAGAAGATTGTGCTTTTCTAAGAATTTGTCCATTTCTTCCAGGTTGTCCATTTTATTGGCATAGAGTTGCTTGTAGTAATCTCTCATGATCATTTATATTTCTGCAGTTTCAGTTTTTACTTCTCCTTTTTCATTTCTAATTCTATTGATTTGAGTCTTCTCCCTTTTTTTCTTAATGAGTCTGACTAAAATTTCACAATGTGTATGGAAACACAAAAGACCCCAAATAGCCAAAGAAATCTTGTGAAAGAAAAACGGAGCTGGATGAATCAGGCTCCCGGACTTATGACTCTACTACAAAGCTACAGTAATCACGACAGTATGGTACTGGCACAAAACAGAAATATAGATCAATAGAATAGGATAAAAGGCCCAGAGATAAACCCATGCACATATGGTCACCTTATTTTTGATAAAGGTGGCAAGAATATACAATGAAGAAAAGACAGCCTCTTTAATAAGTGGTGCTGGGAAAACAGGATAGCTACGTGTAAAAGAATAAAATTAGAACACTCCCTAACACCATACACAAAAATAAACTTGAAATGAATTAAAGAACTAAGTGAAAGGGCAGACACTATAAAACTCTTAGCGGAAAACATAAGCAGAACACTCTATGACATAAATCACAGCAAGATCCTTTTTGACCCACCTCTTAGAGAAAAGGAAATAAAAACAAAAATAAGCAAATGGGGCCTAATGTAACTTAAAAGATTTTGCACAGCAAAAGAAATCATAAACAAGACCAAAAGACAACCCTCAGAAAGGGAGAAAATATTTGCAAATGAAGCAACTGACAAAGGATTAATCACCAAAATTTACAAGCAGCTCATGCAGTTCAATATCAAAAAACAAACAACATAATTCAAAAATGGGCAGAAGACCTAAATAGACATTTCTCCAAAGAAGATATAGAGATTGCCAACAAATACATGAAAGAATGCTCAACATCACTAATCATTAGAGAAATGCATATCAAAACTGCAATGCGGTATCACCTCACACCAATCAGAATGGCCATCATCAAAATGTCTATAAACAGGGCTTCCCTGGTGGCACAGTGGTTGACAGTCTGCCTGCCAATGCAGGGGACACGGGTTCATGCCCCAGTCCGGGAAGATTCCACATGCTGCAAAGCGGCTGGGCCCATGAGCCATGGCTGCTGAGCCTGTGCCTCCTAAGCCTGTGCTCCACAACGGGAGAGGCCACAACAGTGAGAGGCCCGCGTACGGAAAAAAAAAAAAAAAAATCTACAAACAATAAATGCTGGAGGGGGTGTGGAGAAAAGGGAACTCTGTTGCACTGTTGGTGGGAATGTAAATTGATACAGCCACTATGGAGAACAGTATGGAGGTTCCTTTAAAAACTACAAATAGAACTACCATATGACCCAGCAATCCCACTAATGGGCATATACCCTGAGAAAACCATAATTCAAAAGGAGTCATGTACTGCAATGTTCATTGCAGCTCTATTTACACTAGCCAGGACATGAAAACAACCTAAGTTTTCACTGACAGATGAATGGATAAAGAAGATGTGGCACATATATACAGTGGAATATTAGCTATAAAAAGAAAAGAAACTGAGTTA
>RJWK010057092.1:0-14244 GCA_004363435.1 Platanista minor
GTGATATAGTGAGAGAGTGGCATGGACATATGTACACTACCAAACGTAAAATAGATAGCTAGTGGGAAGCAGCCGCATAGCACAGGGAGATCAGCTCGGTGCTTTGTGATCACCTGGGTGGGTGGGATAGGGAGGGTGGGAGGGAGGGAGACGCAAGAGGGAGGAGATATGGGAACATATGTATATGTATAATTGATTCACTTTGTTATAAAGCAGAAACTAACACCATTGTAAAACAATTATACTCCAATAACGATGTAAAAAAAAATACATAACACAGTTTAAATTAAAAAAAATACACACTTGATACAAAGCGATGTTAAGGCACTAGAGCAAGAATTTAGTGTAAAATAAATCTTTCGTAGACTTCCTCTAAGGTGTTTAGCTACTAAAAGTATCAGAGATTCCTGTGATCTCTACTCACTGAAAGAGGCAAGTACAGAACAACTTAAAATTAGCACCGTACTTAACCAAAGGTCACTTATGTGGCAGCATTAGGTATTGTGGAGAATAATCAGTAAAAACTGAACAGTCAAAATGAATTAAAAAAAAAAAGCTCCTTCGTTAAAACTCATGAATTTTGCTTGGAGACCTTCTCTTTTCTAAACTAAAATGTAACCAATTGATTTAGTCTCAGCCCAGAGCAGCTTAGTACAAAATTACAGTGAGAGGGCTTCCCTGGTGGCGCAGTGGGTAAGAATCCGCCTGCCAATGCAGGGGACAGGGGTTTGAGCCCTGGTCCGGGAAGATCCCACATGCCGCGGAGCAACTAGGCCCGTGCACCACAATACTGATCCCATGGGCCACAACTACTGAAGCCCGTGCACCTGGACCCTGTGCTCCGCAACAAGAGAAGCCACCACAATGAGAAGTCCCCGCACCACAGCGAAGGGTAGCCCCTGCTTGCCTCAACTATAGAAAGCCCGCATGTAGCAACGAAGACCCAATGCAGCCAAAAATAAATAAATAAAATAAATAAATTTTAAAAAAATTACAGTGAGAGAGAGGAATTACTAGTGGCACAATGAATGACAGCATGATGCACTTGAAAACAAAGTTAAATACAGATGCTAAAATTGACCTGGAACCATTATTAAATAGAAATATCCCCTTACTTCAATATGCCTCTATAGGGTAAATGACCCTAAGTCATCAATAAAAGTTAAATTAAGCTCAGTATACCGTAGTACTAGTGGTTCCCAAGATGTGATCCCTTCACCATTTATATCTGCATTACCTAAGGCCCAATCCCAGACCTATTAAACTAAATTCAGGAGATAGGGCTCACCTGTTTTCACAAACCTTCCCAAGTGATTCTGATGTATGCTATAGTTTGAGAACCACCAATCTAATTAAAGAGATTAGGAAATTAGATACATTTCAGGAAATCACAATACATTTCAGGGAAGAAATCCCTCTACAAGAGGTGACTAAAATTATGTATACTGAAATCTCACTATTCAGTTATCTGGAAAACATACATGTGGAGTACTAGTCAGACAATAATTAAAATATATCATAATATTAAAATGCTATTTAATGAATCAGAAAAACAAATCTTATAGTGAACTGTGCTGAATACAATGTGGATTAATACTAGTAAATTATGTGGCATAAATAAATTAATAGTATTTATTAATACTATTAAAACTATTTCCCCAGCATTTCCCAAACTTTAGCCATGATTTTTACCTGTACTGTTATTTAATGGTTTTCTTTCTATTTATTTTATTTCTCTTAATAAACAGTTTTTCCTACACAATAAAATTTACCAAATCACAAATTTGATGCTGTACTGGTCTTCACTCGCGCTGCCTTGACACCATTCCTGACTGGCTGTCTCAACAAACTGGCTTCTGGATTGGCTCATGAGAGATTCTGGAGGATATTAGATATTAGAGGATGAGAGGAAAGAGAAGTCTTTCTTCCTGTGCTCCCTCTGCTCAAGCGGCCCTTCTCCAAAACTACAGCTCCAGCCAGGTAGCCCTTCCTCCACTCCAGTTACACAGTTCCTTCCCTTTATCCATCCAGTCCTAGGGATGGTAGCAGCTTCCCACTGTTGCTAGTCTCTGGGTATCCTACTATCCCGCATGTATTCCTTTAATCACCACCATATCTTTGAGTAGACTCTTTCTTAAAGATATTTCAGCTGAACCATCTGGAGAACTGTTTCCTGTTGGATCCTTAGTGTACTTGTTAAATGTGTTTTCTAATTAACATGAAAAAAAAAAAAGTCCACGTATCAGTTAGATTCATCTTCTTTAGCAACAATGGAACACATATACCACACTTGGGGAAGCACTTACTATCCAAAAGTTACATCCAACTCTTATCTCTGTAAAACAGTACATAAACGGACCAGGAAAGAGGCTTACCCTGATGAATATTTTAAAATCTTATCTAGCTCACAGAGGTAAAAGGCAAACATTGCTTTTCTTCATTTAGTCTATACTTATTGATCACATACTACATGTCAGGCAAGAACACTAGGGATAAAAAACAGGGAACAGGGCTTCCCTGGTGGCGCAGTGGATGAGAGTCCGCCTGCCGATGCAGGGGACGCAGGTTCGTGCCCCAGTCCGGGAGGATCCCACATGCCGCGGAGCGGCTGGGCCCGTGAGCCGTGGCCGCTGAGCCTGCGCGTCCGGAGCCTGTGCTTTGCAACGGGAGGGGCCGCAACAGTGAGAGGCCCGCGTACCACAAAAAAAAAAAAAAAACAAACAAAAAAAAAACAGGGAACAGGTTCCTGCCCTCTCGGAGCTTAGATTCTAAGTTAGGGAGACAAGTAAGTAAAACATGTAACACATGATATGGTGATTCAATGCTATGGGCAACAATAAAGCAGGGAAGCAAAATGGGGATAGTTTTATATATGCAAAGACCTGAAAAAGTGAGAAATGAGCCATGTATGTTTCTAGTAGAGAAGTATTATAGGCTGAGGAAGCAAAAGGTGCAAAGACTCAAATGTAGGAATGTCCTTGGCACTCGCCATCCAAGCTTCTCGTAACGGTAATAAATGCAAAATCTGATAAACCTGAAATAACTATTTCGATCCTTCAAAATTCCCCTTTAATCATGTGTGTGTGCACATACGTGTATGTGTGAGAATGTACGTGTAACCTTTTGTTCTGTGGCTCTAGTATGTACATGTAACCTTTTGTTCTGTGGCTCATCTAGTGACTATAAAAAAGCCTAAAAAAGTGGTTCTCAAATTGGAATCTTCAGACCAGCAGCCTTGGTTTGGTGTCACCTAAAAGCATGTTAGAAATGTAAATTTGTTTTAACAAGCTCTTAAGGTGATTCTTACGCAAATTAAAGTTTGAGAACCACTGTACTAAAATCATCTAAAAACTCTGACAAGTTTCCCAATTAAGGCCATGATAAACATAACCCTGAGTATAAACTTAACTACAAAATAAACTGTTTCCAAGATTATCTCATCAAAGATGTCATACCATTATACCAACTTTCATAAATACCTACTTTATAATATGAATTCTGAAAATCAAATATAAAAGTAAACAGAAGTAAAACATAAAAGGCTACCTTTGAATCTCTTTTATTTCCAGTTAAAGACTTAACATGATTATTTATAGTAAATAACCAACTACCAGATATTAGAAGTTTAAAAAACTGTTAGGGAAAAGAAATCTGATTATGCACAGAACAGGGTAGACTGAAGATGTAAGGGACGCTGTCTATCATATAGATTTGGAGAAGTACTTCCCTGGCGGGCAATTTTTATGAGTTTCGAAATACTTCAGCCACTAATGGAAAACTGAGAAAAAGTGAAGGAAGCTAGAAAAGGGGAAAAATAGTTTTCTTATGGAAAAAAAGGTTCCTTTAACAATCACCAAAGAAGGTCTACCTTTTCAAGAGTTATTGAGATAATATGCTTCAGGTCTTTACAGGAATGGGGCAAATCAGTTTCCTATATGGACTTGAAGAAAGAATGTTTTGTGGTATTAAAAATAAGCAAGCAAACAAACCAACCAACCTTGAGGGGGAAAGAGGTACATTGAGTAAATGTCTACTAAGGAGTGAATACTCAAGTCCTACTTTACCAGAATAGCTTTCTCTCCACTTCCACAGGCTTCAGTGGTAAGCATAACTGCCATCATTATAACTTGTTTAAGTTTTCCTACAGAAAATCTTCTCTGATCCTCCAAGTCTAGGACAGTCACTCACTTACATGCACCAACAGCACCCTGTACTTACTACAGTCAATCTGTTATAGGGGATGGTAATCACAGTCTATCACCTCCCCTGGAGGATCAGCTCTGTGAAGGAAGGCAACAGGTCTGTAGAGTGCACAGATCAGCTGGTGCATGATTTTAATTTTCTACAGCTGCACTAGTCAACCAGCTTTTTATTCCCACATACGAATATGCTGTGGCAAGTTTCAAAAAAGGACATCAATAATCCTAGAATTCAAAAAAATAAATAATACATTTGCTTGGCATAATAGCTTCAGCTTAAACAAATATTATTTTTGTTGCCACACTAATAGTCCTTCCTCCAAAAAACAACTTGTGAAGTTAGCCAAGAGCATGGGAAAACTGAACCACCCTCTGGAATGATAAATAACACAAAGCCAACTAAATGAAGAGAAGCAGAAAAGTAGTCAAAGAAAAAAAATTAATGAAGAGCTTATTAGAATAAGCAACAAAACAAACGGGGCATTAAAATCTTTAAAATACTCCTCGTAGCCAAAGCAAAGTCTACACCAGATGATCCTAAGTAATGAAGTTAAATTCAAGGATTAAAGGAGTGAATCTTTAAACCTGGACTGGTTAAAATGATTGGATTTTTCTCCTCAAGAACTAAGGGTTCTTCATTTGGCAAACATGGCAAAAAACAAAACAAAAACAAAAAACCTCACAACAACAACGAAAACACTATCAAAATGTCACTGAGATCTAGAATAAGTACTCAATTTGGGGGCCAAAAATTCAATTCAATTCAATACTATACACATATCAAGCACATCCAATTTGTAAGGTACTGTGAATATATTAGCTTTTCAAATTTCATTTAACCTGAGTTCAAGGGTTAATGAAAGAGGCTGAGGTGGCGCAAGGCTCTTCTACAATCCTAACTCAGAACTCATTTGTAATGGAAAAAAAATTCCTACGTATCTTCTCACCAGTTCGTAATATAATAACCAGAGACACCTCTCCTTATAAATACTACATAGCCATGCTTCCTCTCATATAATGCTCTCTATTCCTATTACTTGACTTTTGACTTCAGTTCTATTCAACTGTTTTTTTGTTTGTTTTTTTGCTGCATCGCACTGTGTCGCTTGCAGGATCTTAGTTCCCCGACCAGGGACTGAACCCAGGCCCTCAGCTGTGAAAGCACAGAGTCCTCACCACTAGACCACCAGGGAATTCCCTCAACTCTCCTTTCTTCACATTACCCTCTACTAAATAGTAGTATTCAGATTATATAATCTCCTTTCTCATGTAAACTTTACGGGATTGCTAACTATAAATATCAAACATAACCCATCTTCAGCTTTAAGGTTCTGAAGCCCTATTCTCCCAGAATACACTGCTGTTTTGATTTCTGTCTGTTCTTTCGGCTTCCTTTATTTTGTTGAAGCTTGTCACTGACCCTTAGTTTTCTTCCAGGGGTCTGTGAACTCTCTCCTTACCCACCCAACTCCCGTGTCAGTAGTCTCTCCACACTTTCTGGAAGTCTCATTTCATGTAGATTCCCTAATCAGTTTTCCCCCTGCTCCATCCAAGCCCAAGTGAAGAACAAGGGCTAAGAACCCAAGACTTCATATGTGACTTCAAGAATATCTAATTATAAAATTTAAAAAATCTTAAACACTAAATAGTAAAAACCTAGATGTTATTCTAATCTTTCAGTTAGTTTCAGCTTTTTAATATATCCATTCTAACATTACTTATTTTAACAGTGCATCTCTATTATAAAGTATTCAAATTCTAATGCAGTTATACTGAATCTAGTTTCAATAATCTGAATTTAACCTAAGCTATTATTTGTCACATTTTACAACCTACAGATAGTCATTTAGCAGCCAAGTTTCTCCTAACCACCCAGTCCAAATCTTTCTAGCCAAGTAAAATCCATTCCTTATACTTTTCATTTCTCTTCTCAACATCAAGAGATTAACTCAAAAAACATGAGCATAGGGACTTGCCTGGTGGCACAGTGCTTAAGAATCCGCCTGCCGATGTAGGGGACACGGGTTTGAGCCCTAGTCTGGGAAGATCCCACACGCTGCGGAACAACTAAGCCTACGTGCCACAACTACTAAGCCTGTGCCCTAGGGCCCACAGGGCACAACTACTGAGCCCGTGCTCCGCAACAAAGAGAAGCCACCGCAATGAAGAGTAGCCCCCGCTTGCTGCAACAAAGACCCAACGCAGCCAAAAATTAAAATTAATTTTAAAAAACAAACAAACATGAGCATATAGTAATTGTAGCTAAGAAAATTTTAAATTACAACTGGCCACAATTTTCAACGTCCTTTAAGACTCTAACACGAATTCAGAAAGGAGAAACATGACCTGGCTTAGTCTCTTATTTTTAGAGACCTACATTATAGAGGTGGTATTGATAGATAATTAACAGTAATCAAACAACAAGGACAACAAAAGGAGTCTCTAAGAGACCTTTCAAACTAGCAACAGGAGACACAATAAAAGCCTAAAGCAATTTAATCCACTAAAAGTTATCTACAAGATATTGTCACTTTCCTTTCACAATCTGTTTGAAAACTGGGTGCAAAAGTTTATTCTTTAAGTCACAAGCAAATGGGCAGGGAAACTGAAATATCTTTAGACAGAAGAGGCGTTCTACCATCATTTCTTTTCCCAATAGTAAACACAGTAAATTGTATCTGGTGGCAAGACTTTCAGCTGGGCTTAACAACACAGAAGAATCCTTTAACAATATATTACAGAGAGGGCGGAGTTAAGATGGCATACTAGGAGGATGCAGAATTTGCGTCTCCTCACCACTAGGGCACCTATCAGGCACCAGTGGGGGACCACGGACACAAGAAGAACCCCCAGGGACCAGGCAGGACGGGGGGCATGGGGGGAGTGAAGGGGGAGGAGAAGTGGAGGCTGGACGGGACTGGAGCCCCTGAGGGGCGGCTGGGGGAGGGGAAGGGATCCCACGCCTGAAGGGGGTAATTGGGGAACCACTGGGCGGGCAGAGGATCCAAAGGGAGCGTGGCCAGGTTTCCCCTGCCCACTTGGGCCCCCGGGAGCCTGCTGAGATCCCGGGCCTGATGCTCTGCCCACCTAGGCCCCCTCTAGCAGCATGGGTCCTGAGGGAGTGGGAGCGAGGGGAGGGGGAGCAAAAGTAAAGGCTGGAACTCCGGGACCGGCTCCCCTGAGGGGTGGCTAGGGGAAGGGAGGGGTTCCTAGAGCAGCGGGACCCACCCTGGTTAGGGGTCCAGTAGCTACGGCGGAGAAGCTGGGGGAGGGGCACAAAGGAACGGAAGGGAACGGGGCCACGCTCACCCTGTCCACTTGGGCACCAGAATGCCTGCTGGTCTCCCGGGCCTAATCCTCTGCCTTCGGAGTCTCCCTCCTGCCACGCAGAACCCAAGCCCCCGCCACCCAGGGCCCCACCTCTGCCCTCAGAGATCCCCTCTGAGGCCCCTTCCAATGCACTGGGCCTAAACCCCTCCCACACACCCTCAACAAGGGCCCTAGGAACTGCACACTCTGGAGGCCCTCCTTTGGAGGTGCTGCCTCACCCCTTCCAAGCAGGTCCTAAGCAGAGGCCCTGCCCCATGCTTGAACAGTCACCCTGCCGAGGCCCCGCCCAACGCTAAACCCGGGTCCTGACTCAGTTCCACCCCAGCCTAAACTCCACCAAGCTTTTTTTGACTCCCATAGCCAAGGCTTTTTTATTTTCTTTTTTCCTCTTTTAGATTGGGGTTCTGTTTTACCTTGTTGATTCATTGTTCCGATTCTTTTATATTTTTATTTTCCCTAATAAATCTTTTATTTTCTAATTTTATTTTATTCTTTATACCTTGTTATAGTTCTCTCCTTTTGGCTTGTTTCCACCCCCCCTTTTTTTTTCTTTTTCCTGTTGTAGCTTTATTTTACCTTGCTGCAGTTGTTTCAACTACAGTTTTATTTTTCCTAATATATTTTTTATCCTTCTATTTTCGTTTTTATTCTTTGATACTGTACTGCTCCTTTTTCTCTTTTTTTTTTTTTATGCAGTACGCGGGCCTCTCACCATTGTGGCCTCTCCTGTTGCGGAGCACAGGCTCCGAATGTGCAGGCTCAGCGGCCATGGCTCACAGGCCCAGCCGCTCCGCGGCATGTGGGATCTTCCCGGACCAGGGCACGAACCCGTGTCCCCTGCATCAGCAGGCGGACTCTCAACCACTGTGCCATCAGAGAAGCCCTCCTTTTTCTCTTTCTTTTTTTTCTTTTTTATTTTTTACCATGCCACAAAGCTTGCAGGATCTTGGTTCCCAGGCCAGAGGTTAGGGCTGAGCTCCTGTGGGGGGAGCTCTGAGTCCAAACCACTGGACTAACAGAGAACCTCAGACACCAGGAACTATCAGTCGAAGTGAGGCCTCCCGGAAGTCCTCATCTCAGCATCAAAAACTGGCTCTATCCAACTGCCTGCAAACTCAAGCGCTAGATGTCTCAGGCCTAACAACCAGTAGGACAGGAATACAGCACCACCCAAAAAAAAAAAAGAAATGACTAAAAACTATATTGCAGACTAAGGAGCAAAGTAAAAACCTACAAGACCAAATAAATGAATACAAAATAGGCAACCTACCCCCCAAAAATTCAGAGTAACGACAGTAAGGATGATCCAAAATCTTGGAAACAGAATGGAGAAAATACAAGAAACACTTAACAAGGGTCTAGAAGAACTAAAAGAGCAAACAAACAGTGATGAACAACAAAATAAATGAAATTTTTAAATCTCTAGAAGGAACCAATAGCAGAATATCTGAGGCAGAAGAACAGATAAGTGACCTGGAAGATAAAAGAGCAGAAATAACTACCACAGTGCAGAATTAAAAAAAAAAAAACAATGAAAAGAATTGAGGACAGTCTGAGAGACCTCTGGGACAACACTAAACAAACCAACATTCAAACTATAGGGGTCCCAGGAAAAGAAAAGAAAGGGTCTGAGAAAATATTTGAAGAGATTATAATCGAAAACTTCCCTAACATGGGATAGGAAATAGTCAATCAAGTCCAGGAAGTGCACAGTCCATTACAGGATAAATCCAAGAAGCAGCACTCCAAGACACATATTAATCAAACTATCAAAAATTAAATACAAAGAAAAAATATTAAGAGCAGCAAGGGAAAAACAACAAATAACATACAAGGGAATCCCCATAAGGTTAACAGCTGATCTTTCAGCAGAAACCCTGCAAGCCAGAAGGGAGTGGCAGGACATATTTAAAGTGATAAAAGGGAAGAACCTACAACCAAGATTACACTACCCAGCAAGGATCTCATTCAGATTTGACAGAGAAATTAAAACCTTTACAGATAACCAAAAGTTAAGAGAATTCACCACTACCAAACCAGCTCTACAACAAATGCTAAAGGAACTTCTCTAGGCAGGAATCACAAGAGAAGGAAAAGACTTAAAAAAGAAACCCCAAACATTAAGAAAATGGTAACAGGAACATACATATCGATAATCTCCTTAAATGTAAATGGATTAAATGCTCCAACCAAGAGACACAGACTGACTGAATGGTTACAAAAACAAGACCCATATATATGCTGTCTACAAGAGACCCACTTCAGACCTAGGGACACGTACAGACTGAAAGTGAGGGGATGGAAAAAGATATTCCATGCAAATGGAAATCAAAAGAAAGCTGGAGTAGCAATTCTCATGTCAAACAAAATACACTTTAAAATAAAGACCATTACAAGACACAAAAAAGGATACAACATAATGAAGGTATAACAACTGCAAACATTTATGCACCCAACATAGGAGCACCTCAATACATAAGGCAAATGCTAACAGCCATAAAAGGGAAAATCGACAGCAACACAATAACAGTAGGGGACTTTAACACCTCACTTTCACCAATGGATAGATCAATGAAAATGAAAATAAGTAGGAAAACACAGGCTTTAAATGATGCATTAACCAAGATGGACTTAATTGATATTTATAGAACATTCCATCTAAAAACAACAGAATACACTTTCTTCTCAAGTGCTCATGGAACATTCTCCAGGATAGATCATATCTTGGGTCACAAAGCAAGCCTTGGTAAATTTAAGAAAACTGAAATCATATCAAGTTTCTCTTCTGACCACAATGCTATGAGACTAGTTAACAATAAAAGGAAAAAAACTGTAAAAAACACAAACACATGGAGGCTAAACTATACGTTATTAAATAACCAAGAGATCACTGAAGAGATCAAAGAGGAAATCAAAAAATACCTAGAAATAAATGACAAGGAAAACACGATGACCCAAAACAAATGGGATGCAGCAAAAGCAGTTCTAAGAGGGAAGTTTATAGCAATACAATCCTACCTCAAGAAACAAGAAAAATCTCAAACAAACAACCTACCCTTACACCTAAAGCAATTAGAGAAAGAAGAACAAAAACACCCCAAAGGTAGCAGAAGGAAAGAAATCATAGAGATCAGATAAGAAATAAGTGAAAAAGAAATGAAGGAAACAATAGCAAAGATAAATAAAACTAAAAGGTGATTCTTTGAAAACATAAACAAAATTGATAAACCATTAGCCAGACTCATCAAGAAGAAAAAGGGAGAAGACTCAAATCAATAGAATTAGAAATGAAAAAGGAGAAGTGAAAACTGACATTGCAGGGACTTCCCTGGTGGCGCAGTGGTTTGAGAGTCCGCCTGCCGATGCAGGGGACACGGGTTCGTGCCCCGGTCTGGGAAGATCCCACATGCCGCGGAGCGGCTGGGCCCATGAGCCATGGCCGCTGAGCCTGCACATCCACAGCCTGTGCTCCGCAACGGGAGAGGCCACAATGGTGAGAGGCCCACGTACCGCCAAAAAAAAAAAAACAACTGACATTGCAGAAATACAAAGGATCATGAGAGATTACTACAAGCAACTCTATGCCAATAAAATGGACAGCCTGGAATTCTTAGAAAAGCACAACCTTCTAAAACTGAACCAGGAAGAAACAGAAAATATAAACAAACCAATCACAAGCACTGAAATGGGAACTGTGATTAAAAATCTTCCAACAAACAAAAGCCCAGGACCAGATGGCTTCACAGGCAAATTCTATCAAACATTTAGAGAGGAGCTAACACCTATCCTTCTCAAACTCTTCCATAATATAGCAGAGAAAGGAACACTCCCAAACTCATTCTATGAGGCCACCATCACCCTGATACCAAAACCAGACAAATGTCACAAAGAAAGAAAACTACAGGCCAATATCACTGATGAACACAGATGCAAAAATCATCAACAAAATACTAGCAAACAGAATCCAGAAGCTCATTAAAAGGATCATACACCATGATCAAGTGGGGTTTATCCCAGGAATGGAAGGATTCTTCAGTATACACAAATCAATGTGATACAACATATTAACAAACTGACGGATAAAAACCATATGGTCATCTCAATAGATGCAGAAAAAGCTTTTGACAAAATTCAACACCCATTTATGATAAAAACTCTCCAGAAAGTAGGCATAAAGGGAACCTACGTCAACATAATAAAGGTCATATATGACAAACCCACAGCCAACATTGTTCTCAAGGGTGAAACACTGAAACCATTTCCTCTAAGATCAGGAACAAAACAAGATTGCCCACTCTCACCACTATTATTCAACATAGATTTGTAAGTTTTAGCCACAGCAATCGGAGACAAAAAATAAAAGGAATCCAAATCAGAAAAGAAATAGAACTGTCACTGTTTGCAGATGACATGACACTATACACAGAGAATCCTAAAGACGCTACCAGCAAACTACTAGAGCTACTCAATGAATATGGTAGACTATTAGGATACAAAATTAAAGCACAGGGTCTTCCCTGGTGGCAGAGTGGTTAAGAACCTGCCTGCCAATGCAGGGGACATGGGTTCAAGCCCTGGTCCGGGAAGATCCCACATGCTGCAGACCAACTAAGCCTCTGCGTCACAACTACTGAGCCTGTGCTCTAGAGCCCATGCTCTGCAACAAGAGAAGCCACCTCAATGAGAAGCCTGCGCACCACAATGAAGAGCAGCCTCCACTCACCACAACTAGAGAAAGCCCGTGTGCAGCAACAAAGACCTAACGCAGCCAAAAATATAAATTAATTAATTTAAAAAAAAATTAATGCAAAGAATCTCTTGCATTCCTATACACTAATGTTGAAAAATATGAATAGGAAATTAAGGAAACACTCCCATTTACCACTACAATAAAAAGAATAAAATACCTAGGAATAAAGCTACCTAAGGAGATAAAAGACCCGTATGAAGAAAACTATAAGACACTGATGAAAGAAATTAAAGATGATACAAACAGATGGAGAGATATACCATGTTCTTGGATTGGAAGAATCAACACTGTGAAAATGACTCTACTACCCAAAGCAATCTACAGATTCAGTGCAATCCCTATCAAATTACCACTTCTATTTTTCACAGAACTAGAACAAAACATTTCACAATTTGTATGGAAACACAAAAGACCCCAAACAGCCAAAGCAATCTTGAGAAAGAAAAACGGAGCTGGAGGAATCAGGCTCCCGGACTTCAGACTATACTACAAAGCTACAGTAATCGAGACAGTCTGGTACTGGCACAAAAACAGAAATACAGATCGATGGAACAGGATAGAAAGCCCACGCACATATGGTCACCTTATCTTTGATAAAGGAGACAAGAGTACACAATGGAGAAAAGACAGCCTCTTCAATAAGTGGTGAGGGGAAAAGTGGACAGCTACATGTAAAAGAATGAAATTAGAACAATTTCCTAACACCATACACAAAAATAAGCTCAAAATGGATTAAAGACCTAAATGTAAGGCCAGACACTATAAAACTGTTAAAGGAAAACATAGGCAGAACATTCTATGACATAAATCACAGCAAGATCCTTTTTGACCCACCTCCTAGAGAAATGGAAATAAAACCAAAAATCAACAAATGGGACCTAATGAAACTTAAAAGCTTTTGCACAGCAAAGGAAACCATAAACAAGATGAAGACAGCCCTCACAATGGGAGAAAATATTTGCAAATGAAGCAACTGACAAAGGATTAATCTCCAAGATATACAACCAGCCTATACAGCTCAGTATCAAAAAAACAACAATGCAATCAAAAATGCGCAGAAGACCTAAATAGACATTTCTCCAAAGAAGATACAGATTGTCAACAAACACATGAAAGGATGCTCAACATCACTAATCATTAGAGAAATGCAAATCAAAACTACAAGGAGGTAGCACCTCACACCAGTCAGAATGGCCATCATCAAAAAAATCTACAAACAATAAATGCTAGAGAGGGTGTGGAGAAAAGGGAATCCTCTTGCACTGTTGGTGGGAATGCAAATTGATACAGCCACTATGGAGAACAGTATGGAGGTTCCTTAAAAAACTAAAAGTAGAGCTGCCATATGACCCCACAATCCCACTACTGGGCATATACCCTGGGAAAACCATAATTCAAAAAGAGTTATGTACCACAATGTTCATTGCAGCACTATTTACAATAGCCAGGACATGGAAGCAACCTAGTTGTCCATCGACAGATGAATGGATAAAGAAGATGCGGCACATATATACAATGGAATATTACTAAGCCATAAAAAGAAATGAAATTGAGTTATTTGTAGTGAGGTGGATGGATCTACAGTCTGTCTTACAGAGTGAAGTCAGAAAGAGAAAAACAAATACCATGTACTAACATATATACATGGAATCTAAAAAAAAAAAAAGGTTCTGATGAACCTAGGGGCAGGATAGGAATAAAGACGCAGACGTAGAGAATGGACTTGAAGACACGTGGAGGGAGAAGGGGAAGCTGCAACGAAGTGAGAGAGTGGCATGGACTTATATACACTACTAAATGTAAAATAGATAGCTAGTGGGAAGCAGCCACATAGCACAGGGAAATCAGTTCGGTGCTTTGTGACCACCTAGAGGGGTGGGATAGGGAGGGTGGGAGGGAGGCGCAAGAGGGAGGGGATATGGGGATATATGTATACATATAGCTGATTCACCCTGTTATACAGCA
>RJWK010057093.1:0-14244 GCA_004363435.1 Platanista minor
ATAGAAAATTTTTCTTAAGGTTAAAAAAAAAAAAACCGGGCAGATAGAACCCTAGGACAAATGGTGAAAGCAAAGCTATACAGACAAAATCTCACACCGAAGAATACACATACACACTCATAAAAAGAGGAAAAGGGGGAAAAAAATAATAAATCTTGCTCTCATAGTCCACCTCCTCAATTTGGGATGATGCAGGGTACATCAGGTTGATTGTGGGGGTTTAATCCTCAGCTCCTGAGGCTGCTGGGAGAGGTTTCCCTTTCTCTTCTTTGTTCACACAGCTCCCGGGGCTCAGCTTTGGATCTGGCCCTGCCTCTGCGTGTAGGTCGCCGGAGGGCGTCTGTTCTTTGCTCAGACAGGACGGGGTTAAAGGAGCCGCTGACTCGGGGGCTCCGGCTCACTCAGGCCGGGGGTAGGGAGGGGCACGGAGCGCGGGGCGAGCCTGCGGCGGCAGAGCCTGGCGTGATGTTGCACCAGCCTGAGACGCGCTGTGTGTTCTCCCGGGAAGCCGTCCCTGGTTCCCGGGACCCTGGCGTTAGCGGGCTGCACAGGCTCTGGGAGGGGAGGTGTGGAGAGTGACCTGTGCTCGCACACAGGCTTCCTGGTGGCAGCAGCAGCAGCCGTAGTGCCTCAGGCCCGTCTCTGGTGTCTGCGCTGTTAGCCGCAGCTCGCGCCTGTCTCTGGAGCTCCTTTAAGCAGCGCTCTTAATCCCCTCTCCTCGCGCACCAGGAAGCAAAGAGGGAAGAAAAAGTCTCTTGCCTCTTCGGCAGCTCCAGACTTTTCCTGGGACTCCCTCCCGGCTAGCGGTTTTGCACTAACCCCCTGCAGGCTGTGTTCATGCCGCCAACCCCAGTCCTCTCCCTGCGCTCCCTCCGACTGAAACCCAAGCCTCAGCTCCCAGCCCTGCCTGCGGGCAAGCAGACAAGCCTCTCGGGCTGGTGAGTGCCGGTTGGCAGCGATTCTCTGTGCAGGAATCTCTCCGCTTTGCCCTCCACAGCCCTGTTGTTGCGCTCTCCTCCGCGACTCTGAAGCTTCCCCCCTCCGCCACCCGCAGTCTCCGCCCGTGAAGGGGCTTCCTGGTGTGTGGAAACCTTTCCTCCTTCACAGCTCCCTCCCACTGGTGCCGGTCCCGTCCCTCTCCTTCTGTCTGTTTTTCCTTTTTTCGTTTGCCCTACCCAGGTATGTGGGGAGTTTCTTGCCTTTTGGGAGGTCTGAGGTCTTCTGCCAGCGTTCGGTAGGTGTTCTATATGAGTTGTTCCACGTGTAGATGTATTTCTGGTGTATCTGTGGGGAGGAAGGTAATCTCTGCGTCTTACTCTTCCGCCATCTTTCTCTCTGGACTTATTTTAAAGCTTGCCTTCTACCAGCAGTGTATGAGAATGCCACTTTCACTACACACTTTGCCAGTATTTGGTATTGTATTAGTTATCTGTTGCTGCTTACCTTAAAACCTAGTTGCTCAAAACAGTAAGTATTATCTTAGTTTCTGAGGTTAGGAATTGGGGAACAGTTTAGCTGGGTGTTTCTGACTTGGGATCACTTATGAGGTTGCAGACAAGATGTCAGCTAGGATTGCAGTCATCTGAAGGTTTGACTGGATCTCTGTGTAAGGATGCTTGATTGTTCTTAGGAAATGACAACTGGCTTCCTTTAGATTGAGTGGTCAATCAGAAAGAGCAAGGAGGAGGTTGCTATGACTTTTATAAAACAGTTGCAGTCATTTTGGCCATATTCTGTTTGTTACTAAGCAAGTCAGTAAGTCTAGCCCATACTTAGGACTGGCTATATAATTTGCTAGAACTAGTGCAAAATGAAAATGCAGGGTCCTTTGTTAAAAAAAATTATGAATTTTAGGCAGCAAATATAGAGCATTAAACCAAGTACAGGGCTCTTCTAAGCTTGGGACCCTGTATGACTGCACAGGTTGTACACCTATGAAGCCAGCCTTGTACACACCTATGGGGGAGCGGAGTTAGGATTTATATTTAAAGGAAGGAGTATTGAAGAATTTGTGTACATATTTTAAAACCACCACAGGTATCTTCATTATTTTTTTCTTCATTTATTTGGTTATTGAGAGGTTGAACGCTTTATACATTTTCCTTTGTGAATTATGCATTTGTTATCTACCAGTTTATCTATTGGGATATTAGTGTTTTTCTTTACAATTTTTTAGAGTTTTCTCTGTATAGAAGCTTCACCTTTTATTTTGTATAAATCAGTTTATTTAAAATGAGAGTAGAAAAATTAAAATTATTAAAATCCCTTTAATGTCAAGCTTGACAGATCTTTTGGAAAAAGTAGGTGTACATTGCTTATACCAGTATTTATTTCTTGCTGATCCCATGTAGTATGTTGCTCTTCAGTCTTTTATTTTTACTTTTTCTTTAAAGCTTTTCCAGTACATTAAAAAATTTTTTTATTTATTTTGTTTTTGGCTGTGTTGGGTCTTCGTTGCTGCCCGCGGGCTTTCTCTGGTTGTGGCGAGCGGGGGCTACTCTTTGTTGTGGTGTGTGGGCTTCTTATCACGGTGGCTTCTCTTTTTGCGGAGCACGGGCGCCAGGCGAGCAGGCACCAGTAGTTGTGGTGCACGGGCTCTAGAGCACAGGCTCCGTAGTTGTGCCGCATGGGCTTAGTTGCTCTGTGCCCTGTGGGATCTTCCTGGACCAGGGCTCAAACCTGTGTCCCCTGCATTGGTAGGCAGGTTCTTAACCACTGCACCACCAGAGGAGTCCCAACTTCAGGCTTTTAAATCAAGTAAAAGATAACAGTTTTCTTTTGTACAAAACGAAAGCAGGGCTTCCCTGGTGGCACAGTGGTTGAGAGTCCGCCTGCCGATGCAGGGGACGCGGGTTCGTGCCCCGGTCCGGGAAGATCCCAGATGCCGCGGAGCGGTTGGGCCCGTGATCCATGGCCGCTGAGCCTGCGCGTCCGGAGCCTGTGCTCCGCAACAGGAGAGGCCACAGCAGTGAGAGGCCCGCGTACCGCAAAAAAAAAAAAAAAAAGAAAGCATATGTATGATAAATTCAGATAATTATGCACAAAATGAATATTAGTACATGGATATTTGTTGGAACATTTTTGTGGCAAAAAACTGAAAAGTTTCAATGTTTATATTTAATTCTCTTCAGAGTTTACACACTATTAACAGTTTATGTGAATTATTGTAGAAATAGCTGGTGCACATGTATGCACTTTAATTCTCTCAACAAATGGTGGCATACTAAGCTTATTGTCACCCTGTTTTTTAAAAATGGTGTATGTTGGAGCTAATGCTTACTCAAGAACTGTACTCCTTTTTGTGAATGCACAGTATTCCTTTGTATGGGTGGGCTATAATTTTAAGTCTTTTATTGTTAGACAATTAGATAGGTTTCAATCTTTTGATACTAAATATGTTAGTAGTGAATATTATTTTACAGTCATCTTTACCCATATGTGGGGACATATCTGAAGGGAAAATTCCTAGATGTGAATTTATTGGGAAAAAGGTATGTTTTAAAATTTTAATAGAGACTAAAATTGTGAAAGGTGTTGTATCAGTTTATCCTCCTGAGTGCCAGTTTCCCTATGCCCTGGCTAACATGGTATTATCACACTGAGGGAAAATGTTGTTAGTCTTCATTTATTTTGCTTTTAAAAGTAATGTTGAACTTAAAGTGTTTAAAAACCTTTGTATTTTTTATGAACTATTTGTTCATGTTTTTGGCTTATTGCATGAGTGCTGGTCATGTTTATCATTGTTTTTGAAGAGCCCTTTATCAGACAGGTTGCAAATATTTTTTTCCCACAGCTTTTCAGCTTCTTTCTGGGAAGAATTTAATCTTTTTAAAAGAATGTTGGATGTATTAGCTTTTCCTTTATGGATTTCATTTTACATCTTGTTAGAAACAAATGGCTAATTTTCAAGTAACTAGAAAGTGACATTTACTTTTATTGTTTAATAGGACTTGTGTAAGAGCTGTTGTTATATATGGGGGAACCCAGTTGGGGCATTCCATTCGACAAATAGTTCAAGGCTGTAATATATTATGTGCTACTCCTGGGAGACTGATGGATATCATAGGTAAAGAAAAGGTAGGCTCTAGAGGGATAACAAAGTTGTGATATTGATTAATAACTTTTTTGTTTAGGGAAGAGAGAGATTGGTATAAAGATACATACATTTATTACAGCACCATTTATATATTAGGCCCCCATCAGATGCTTTGAATGCATTCTCATATAAATCTTAAAATAATGAAAATAGGAGGTAAATAGTATTTTCCATTTTATACTTGGGAAAACAAACTTAGTGAGATTATGTAATTTATTTTAAACGTCTCAGTTAGCTCTAGTAAGTGATAGAGCTAGGGTTAGAATCTGGATCTGATTCCAGAATCCATATCCTATACCCCACTACACTGGGAGAGAAATGCAATAAGTGCTTTTATCTAGTTTCATATATGTCTTGATGAAATAAATTTTTTTTCCTGAAAGAAAGCCTTTGTGGCATCAGTAATTTTGTCTTCTAAGTGTGGGAGTGATATTATCGAGGACTATTAATTTTCTGTCTTCAGAAAGAGATTTTAGGGCTATGTATTTCTTTTTGGTATTCACATACCACAGTATTACATCTCTGTATCAATATTTTCAGTTCACTTTCACGACCCTGGTTTGCTTTTTTAAGGCCCTTCTCTAAAGGGATTATTCAAAACATGCTCTTTCTGCGTAAAGAGACTTTTCTTAGGATACTTATTAAGAGTATCCAGAGAAATCCACCTTGATTAAACATCTTCCCTGGGGTACCAGAATAACTTGTTTTCTTGTTGCAAATGTGTGCTTCTGTTTTTAGCACTAAGTATCCATGATAGGTAAGAAAAGTTTCCCAGTTCCTGAGTGATTAGAGAATGGGGAATTTATTAAGGGTTTAAAGGAGTTAGAAATAAGTTTAGCAGTTATAAGACATTTGAATATGTCATGCTATTAAGAAATTTTATTTCTTACATTAAAGAGTCTGACTTTATCAGATAATAGAGTCTAGATCTGTACTGTCCAATACAGTAGGCAGTAGCTATATGTGGCTATTTAAATTTCAAAGTGATATAAAATTAAAAATTCATTTCTTCAGGCACACTAGCCACATTTCAAGTGCTTATTAGCTGCATGTGGCTACTGGCTAACAGTGAAGATACAGAATTTTTAAGTAATTACAGAAAGGTGTATTGTGTAGTACTGATCTAGATGCTTTGGTTTCTTTGTTATAAAATGTTTTATAACATAAGGCAAAATTGAGAACTGAAATAAACACTGGTAGTATTACCTAATCATAACAGTTCTCTTCGTTTTATGCATTTATTTCTAATCTTCATCCTTAAGAATATATTAATAGAGTTGTAGAGAATATTTTAGTTTAATACATTAACTAGTATGCATTCTCTGCCCTCACCTTTGAAAATATCCTTAAAGATTGGTCTCAGACAAGTCAAATATATAGTTTTGGATGAAGCTGATCGCATGCTGGATATGGGTTTTGGACCAGAAATGAAGAAGTTAATTTCCTGCCCAGGAATGCCATCAAAGGAACAGCGTCAGACCCTTATGTTTAGCGCAACTTTTCCAGAAGAAATTCAAAGGTAAATTTTTTCTTTTTAAAAGTAGTTGCTATGTACTTGATGCTTTTATAGCAGGAGAAGTAATGTGAAAATCTTATTTTTGAGAGATTTACTTCATTTAATCCTAAATTTAAGATTGTAACATAGGTAGTTTAGAAGTATTTCCAGGAAGTTTACCATATTTTTCATTGTTTCTTACCTTAATTCCTGGCTTTACATTAGCATCACATTTTATTAAAGTGTGTGTGTGTGTGTGTGTGTGTGTGTGAGAGAGAGAGAGAGAGAGAGAGAGAGAGGGAGTGCGCGCGCGAGAGAGAGCACATGAGGGCAGCACCTAGCTAGGATTTAATAAGTGCTTACTAAATGAAATTATTTTTATTGTTGTGCCTTCTCCTCAAACCAAATAATAGAGCTTGGGGGAACTGTGCTTGTGTTGGAAAATTTATATACCAATTTCCACAGATATTTGAGTATCATACCACGTACTGTGTGGTCTGTGAGTTCTGAGATTAGGATGACACATTCCTGCTAGAGTGGTGACTCTTCCTCCTGCCTGCTGATCCCTTGGCCACAGGGAACTTGAAGTGCCCATACAGAGCTCTAGCTTACAGTTCAGTAAGACTCTTCCTGTTTTCTCTGGTGGAACCATTCTCTCTTTGGGAACCAAGACCTCCAAAACTGCAGAACCTATACTTGTAGTGGAGGCAGGAAGCACAGATTTCCCGTGTGGGTCACTGGAAGTGATGGATGGTATGTGGACCACCCTTGCTTATATCCCTTGGTTCACAGACCCGTATACCACATGAAATCTTTGATTCCTACTGAATGATGTTCCATCCTCATAAAGAATCACTTCCAAGCTGTCCCTTTAGCTGTTCTTTCAGTGGACAGTTCCAGTTTGTCAGGCTGGCAACTTCTGGGTGTTATGGTGTAATATGGACCCCACGGTTGTGCACCTGCTGCAGCACCACCTTTGCTGAAAGTGGACCCCCTGGTCTGATAGAATGTTATGTGGGGTCAAACACTATCAATTTGTATTATTTATTAGATGATTTTAAAAGTCTTTGTATAAAGTTAAAAAGAGCTCTTTACTGAGGAAAAAGTCTAAATCGTAATAAAGCATTTGGCCAGTTGCCAGGATTTTTTTCTTTCTTAGTGGTACATAAAAGAATAGTTTCTTATATTTAAATGGTGTCTTAAATTTGAAATGGGGTATCTGCATTCCCATCATCATCATAGGTAATTAATACTAGGTGGGTAAATACCTACCTAATTAGCAGGTAATATTCCTGCTGCCTATCTATTTTTTTTTTCAACAAAATAATTTTATTTCCGGGACTTCCCTGGTGGCACAGTGGTTAAGAATCCACCTGCCAATGCAGGGGACACGGGTTCGAGCCCTGGTCTGAGAAGATCCCACATGCCGCGGGGCAACTAAGCCCGTGCGTCACAACTACTGAGCCTGTGCTCTAGAGCCCGCGAGCCACAACTCCTGAGCCCACGCGCCACAACTCCTGAGCCCACGCGCCACAACTCCTGAAGCCCGCACACTTAGAGCCTGTGCTCTGCAACAAGAGAAGCCACTGCAATGGGAAGTCTGCGCACGGCAACAAAGAGTAGACCCCGCTCGCCGCAACTAGAGAAAGCCCACATGCAGCAATGAAGACCCAACACAGCCAACAATAAATAAACAAATAAAAATTTTTTAAATTTATTTTTATTTATTTATTTCCTAACACGTGGCAAACATATACATCCAGTACGTACTTATCTTGGACATTTATTCACAGATGACTTCCAAACTACAACTGTCTTGATATTTAAGCAGGAACTAAAAGTTATCTTAGTTGATATGAAAGATGCTTTTAGATGGATAACAGTATGGATATATTGCATTGGTCATAGCAGAATTTGATTGATTAGTTCTATAAATTTAAAGCTTGGAAAAGTTACTACTTTTGCATCTAATGCTTTCAGACGAATAGGATGCAGCAATATCAACTTGTATTCCAGAGAAATTTCCTTAGTTTTTTTGGTGATGGAACCACTTATCCACATCTGTTGGTATTGTGCAGGCAGATTCATATGGTGGTGGTAAAGCATCCACAATGGCTTTGACAGCATCAGGATCACACTGGAAGGGGTTCTCAAACACTGTGGTATTCATGCAACTGATTCCTTTTCCATCAGTTTTCTTAGTCACTTAATGCTCTGCAATAGTCGTGAGTGCTTTTAATAATATCAGTTGCAAAGTCCTTATCTTTAAATTCTGTGTTGAAAGCAAACTGGTTCTCAGGTTTTCCATCAGGAACCTTGTACCTTCTAAACCAGTCCACAGTAGCTTCCAGGTAGCCAGGTTTCAGCCGCTTGACATCATTAATATCATTATAATTGGCTGCATCAGGATCATCCACATTAATGGCAATGACTTTCCAGTCGGTTTCCCCTTCATCGATCATAGCCAGTATGCCCAGAACTTTCACCCTGATTATTTCCCCTCTTGCACATACCTTGCTTCCAGTTTCACACACATCAATTAGATCATTGTCACCACAGCAGCTGGTGTGTTCATCATTGTGTCCTGGGTCTTCCCAAGTCTGAGGGATGGCACCATAGTTCCAGGTATATCCTTTATAAGGGAACAAATTTGCAATATAACAGAGTTTTCCTTTTTTCACATCTTGTTTAATTGGGTTTAAAGGATCCTTTGTAGCAATCTCCATTTTTGCATTCGACCACCGTGGTACTTCAACCACCACGTGGAAGACATCCTTATCTGCATAAATTGGAATATCATGAAATGGAGATATATATTGTCCTTTTTCATTTTTGAGGAAGACTCAGTACTCGAGGGTGAAGGGCGTGGCGTGCTCCTTGCTGCTGAAGCCGCTCATGATGCCAGAGACCAGCCGCCGCTGCTGCTGCTGCTACAAAGCCACTCTGTTTTTTTTTTAATTTTATTTTTATTTTTTGGCTGTGTTGGGTCTTCGTTGCTGCACGTGGGGCTTTCTCTAGTTGTGGCGAGTGGGGCTACTCTTCGATGTGGTGTGCGGGCTTCTCATTGTGGTGGCCTCTTGTTGCAGAGCACGGGCTCTAGGCACGTGACCTCAGTAGTTGAAGCATGCAGGCTCTAGAGCACGGGCTCTGTAGTTGTGGCGCACCGGCTTAGTTGCTCCACGTTATGTGGGATCTTCCCGGACCAGGGGTTGAACCTGTATGCCGTGCATTGGCAGGCAGATTCTTAACCACTGCGCCACCAGGGAGGTCCCATTTATTTTTTTAATTTACCCTGAAATAGGAAAGTGTTCAGGTATTGGCCAGCCCAAATGACTAATGTATACTACCGTCAGTCAGTAATATTTGTTGAGGACTTTTTATGAGCCATATTTGATTATAAGCCCTGAGGCTATATGATAAATAGGATAGAGTTCCTGACCTTGAGTTGTTTATATTCTTGAGTTCTTGATGACTCCTCAGTTGCTTTACTGTCTGCATTTAAATGTTACAAGTTGCATATTATTCTGTCTAAAGTCCACTTTTTTCATTCTACATATTCACTGAACCATTGAAGCATCCATTTCCTTGGCTTGCACTTGTACCTGTTTACTCTCCCCAACTTAATTACCTGTATTTCTTTTTTGATTGAAGTATAGTTGGCTTACAATATTATATTAGTTTTAAGTGCTCAATGTAGTAATTCAGTATTTTTGTAGAATATATTCCATACAAAGTTATTATAAAATATTAAGTATATTCCCTGTACTGTACATTACATTTTTGTAACTTATTATTTTACACCTAGTAGTTTTTAACTCTTAATCCTCTTCGCCTCCTTTACTCCTCTCTCAGCCCCCTCCCTTCTGGTGACCACTGGTTTGTTCTCAGTATCTGTGAGTCTGTTTCTGTTTTGTTATATTTGTTCCTTTTATTTTTAGATTCCACGTATAAGTGAAAACATACAGTATTTGTCATTCTCTGACTTATTTCACTAAGCATAATAATCTCCAGGTCCATCCATGTTGTTGCAAATGGCAAAATTTCATTCTTTTTTTATGGCTGAGTAATATTCCATTGCATATACATATACACCACATCTTCTTTATCCATTCATCTGTTGATGGAAACCTAGGTTTTTATATCTTGGCTATTGTAAATGATGCTGCTGTGAACATTAGGGTGCACATATCTTTTCAAATTAGCATTTTTATTTTCTTTGGGTATATACCCAGGAGTGGGATTGCTCCATACAATAGTTCTATTTTTAATTTTTTGAAAAACTTCCATACTGTTTTCTATAGTGGCTGTACCAATTTACATTCCCACCAGCAGTACACAAGGATTCCCTTTTCTCCACATCTTGCCAACCCTTGTTATTTCTTGTCTTTTTGATAATAGCCATTCTGACAGGTGTGAGGTGGTATCTCATTGTGGTTTTGATTTGCATTTCCCTGATGATTGGTGATATTGAGCATCTTTTCATGTGCCAGTTGGCCATCTGTATGTCTTCTTTGGAAAACTGTCTATTCAGGTCCTCTGCCCAGTTTTAAAAATTGGGTTGTCTTGTACTGTGAAGGAAACCATGAAGAAACAAAAGGACAATGTACTGGTTGAGAGAAGATATTTTCAGATGATATGCTCCATAAGGGGTTAATATCCAAAATATGTAAAGAACTTCTACAACTTAATATCAAAAACAAACACCCCAATTATTACTTGTATGCTCAATCTCTCTCCTCAGCTCCAGACTTTTAGATTTATCTCTTTAGGATTGTTTTTCCTCTTAGATGAATTACCGGTAACTCATGTTCATCAAGTCCAAAATTGAACCTATTCTTCAGCTCCCTCTTTCCTTCCCAGTTTTCCTTATTGGCCATCATGGTCTTTGGAAGCCAGAGTCCTTTGAATCATGTTGCTTCCTCCCTCATACTCCTTTAATTCTGCCCTTCAAAAGTGTTCAAGTTGGCAGTTATCTCTAAAATATTTCAAATTCATTAGTTTCTTCTCTATTTCCCACCTTAGTTTAGGTCCTTTTTAGTTTCCCTCTGTTCATTGACAGTAGCTTTCTTTCTAACCTGTCTCCCTGCCTGTAGTTTCATTTTTATGCTGGTAAAAATTCGAAAACAAAGTCTGATCTTTATAGCCATTTATTTAAGATAAACCGTCCCATGTCTTTCCATCTCCACAGACTAACCAACTTTCACATTCTTTTACACAAGACAATTTCTGCCTCATTTGCCACTTTTTTACCTGGACTGATGTATTTCTGGCTTATTTAGGCTATTTTCTATCGGCCACACAAGCCAAATTCTGTTCCTCCTCACTATTTATCCTTGTGTCTTCTGCATTGAGTGCCTTTCCCTAGTCATCATTGTTTCACATTCTTGCTTGCTGCTTCCTTAGATCAAGCTTCAAACTTGAAGACTCTTAACAGACATCATTTCATCCATTTCCTGCCAATCTTGTGAAAGAATCCTGTATCTTGTGAAAGAAACTATTTAAAACACTTTTCACGTTTCTTGGAATATAGTAAGGTTCAATAGATGTTAAATATTGTAACACTGGATTATTATAGTAAATCATTAAATAAAATATGTAAATATTTTATGTAATATGTAAATGTTAACTTATATTTTATGTAACATGTAAATATTAACTTATATTAATTATATAAGTATTTTAGATTATAGTAATTATTTTTTAATATAATTTATGCTACCTGATATGAGCACCTCAGAGGCAGAGACCATCATATTCATCTTTATACACCCAGTGCCTTGTACCATGTAGGCCTGACATGAGGCACTCAGAATATGTTTTCATGAGTGTAAAGGGTGATTGAAAATTAAGACTTGCAGATGATCTCAAGGTTTGAGAGGGTTCTTATCTCTAGAGGTAGTATATCAGCAGTGTTTTTCTTTTATGGTAAGAGAGCAGATGAAGAGAGAGAAGCAGCAGTGATTTATTAAGATTATGGATATACTGAGTTTGAACTATTTTCTTGATATGCTAGGAGGTGGCTAGAAAGTAAGGGACTGCTACATAGGAGAGTATGTACATGACTGCTACATGACCTTCCCTTTTTTTCCTTCCAAACTTGCTCTGTAATTGGCAATTCCCCTTCTCCCTACTCCGTGTTCCTGGGTGATCTAGAGCAGGGCTTCTTAATTGTATGCTGTCAGTGAGTTGTGTGT
Source organism: Platanista minor (assembly GCA_004363435.1). Taxonomy (NCBI): domain Eukaryota; kingdom Metazoa; phylum Chordata; class Mammalia; order Artiodactyla; family Platanistidae; genus Platanista; species Platanista minor. The sequence goes on from RJWK010057093.1 coordinate 11,786, forward strand.
GTGACAAGATGCTGATACCCCCAACCTTTGGGGTGAGCCTCCACAACTTGGTGTGACCCTGGCCCCTAGTCTCTTCACATCATCTCATTTTTTTGCCCAATTATGCTGTACAAATATTATCATTTTCTATGTTTGTCATGTTACAAAAAGCACTGACTTAAGATCTGGTTTGCTCCTAATAGTCCATTTGAAGTATACTAATTTGACAACTAATATTTTCAGGAAACAACTCCTAGAAGTAACATACATGAAAGCAGTAAATGAAGAACAGAATTTTTGTTGTAGGGTTACATTTTAATTTTTAATAAAAAAAATTCCTGCTTGTAGTCTGATACTTAGCATACTTTTTTTATTGTTATATACATGTTTTATATAGTTTTGTATGGTGAACACATCCACTTGAAATTACTTATCTGTAATTTGACACAGACTTTTTCACTAGTAGTTGTTAAGTATTTTACAAAATCTTAACATTTAATACTGATATTTGAAAGTAGTACTTGGATGATGTAAGTATCCACCTTCTCTTATTATAGCTGTTATAATCTGGCTTATTAATATTGAAGTAACACTTGCAGGAATTCGGTGAATATTATGAGTATTAATGGAAGAGGATAAGTTAAGAAATACTCTCTTGTCTTTCAAGGTTGGCTGGGGAGTTTTTAAAGTCGAATTATTTGTTTGTTGCTGTTGGACAAGTGGGTGGAGCATGTAGAGATGTTCAGCAGACCATTCTCCAAGTTGGCCAGTACTCAAAAAGAGAAAAACTTGTCGAAATTCTACGAAACATAGGTACCTTACATTTATATAATTATCTTTTGTTATGATGTTGATTTTTACAAAAATGACTTTTAGAAATGACTTTAAGCATTATTTGGCATAAGTTAAATAAGTTTTCACTGTTTCCTCTTTCTCTAAAGCTGTTTTTCTTATAATTCGATTTTTTGGGATAAATGATGTAGCAGTATAATCCTTTCTCCTCCATAAATGTTGAAAATAGGAAGAATTTGAGATTTTGAACTGTTTGACAAAAAACTATTCCAGCAGAAATACATATTTTCTTGTTTTAGAAAATAGAAAGGATGAGTAACATATCTTTACATCAAGCTCTGTTTACTCCACTAAAAGTGAAATCTTTGTTGTATTTCTGTTTCCCAGTTTCTGCTCTCTAAGGCTTCCTGTATTCATAGTTCAAAGAATTTTGGAGATAGAAGGGACTTTAAATATCTAGTTCTGTTCCTTCACAATGTTGATGAGAAATCTATCCCTTTCCCCTCAAAAAAAAAATTTTTTTTTTCAATAGAAAGTTGAATTCTTTGATTGAGATAGCTTTTTAGTTTGTGCCTTGAAATAAAATTTTCTAATACGACCTTTTAATACCCTTTTGTTACCTCACAGGCTAAATGTACTTACATACGTGAGTTTCTCTTTAGCGTGCGGGTCTTCTCTAGTTGTGGCGTGCGGGCTCCAGAGCATATGGGCTCTGTAGTTTGTGGCACGCGGGCTCTCTCGTTGAGGCGCGTGGGCTCGGTAGTTGTGGTGCGCAGGCTTAGTTGCCCCGCAGCATATGGGCTGTTAGTTCCGATCAGGGATCAAACCCACGTCCCCTGCATTGGAAGGTGGATTCTTTACCACTGGACCACCAGGGAAGTCCCCAAAGAACACATTTATGTGTAGGATATCAGGAACGCTAAGATGGATTTACAAATAGATGCAGAAGTGTTCAGTTTCCACAAAGCAATAATCAATTACATCTGAGGGAAAATTTTCATTTGTATTTTTATTGGTAAGAATCATTTGCATTGCTCTCAGTTGCAATAGAGGTATAAAAAAATAAAGACAGTAAAAGGTACAGACAACCCTGAAGGGTGTGCTCGTCAGTGATCATCTTTGCTCTTTTCTTGAAAAACAAACACACAAGTGGTTTATATTTCTTGGTCACTATTACTCCAAGTGTAGTCTCAACCACTTATGTTAATTATTTTAACCGTAGTAGCTTCTATTTCAGAGAGTAAACTAGAGGCAGGGATGGACAGTTGAGAGATGTCATACACAAACATTGTAGCTGACTACCAGAGCTCATGAACTTTCTGTATCACACATATATCTTTCTACACCACACATATTCTTTTACACTTAAAGTAGCAAAATTGAGTAGGTTCATTAATATAACTCAAAGATACTGCCTCTCTATAGTATATGAAAAATAACAAGCAAAAGGACATAAACGTATGTTTAATAATTAATGTTTGAGAATGTTTGAATACCTCTGGTAGTCAAGGTAGAATAAAAGATTCTATGATCTTGGGAAGTAAAGAACAAAGGCATTTATTTATAGAGAGAGAAATGAAGGGCCTGAGACAAATTTGTGGAACTGTTAAGAGTTGGCAGGTAGATATCATTTTTCTTTCCCTAAGTCTCTACTTCTTGGTTGGCTTAGGAAGGCAAAGGGCAAGCTG
>RJWK010057094.1:0-14244 GCA_004363435.1 Platanista minor
CTCTGTTTTTAGGGTTTTTTTGTTTGCCCTACCCAGGTAAGTGTGGAGTTTCTTGCCTTTTGGGAGGTCTGAGGTCTTCTGCCAGCGTTCAGTAGGTTTTCTGCAGGAGTTGTTCCACGTGTAGATGTATTTCTGGTGTGTCTGTGGGGAGGAAGGTAATCTCCGCGTCTTACTCTTCCGCCATCTTGTCTCTCCTCCGCACCCCATGTACTTTAATGCAATATCACCAAATAAGTATATATTTGCCTGTGTTTTCAAAATAAATGGTCAAATAAATATACAGCTCTCTAATCCCTGAGTAGCACAGTGACTAGGGTGACCAACCATCCTTGTTTGCCTGGGCCTGAGTTTCTCAAGATCAGAACTTCCAGTTTTAAAATCAGGAAAGTTCCAGGAAAAGTTGGACCAGTCGGTCACCTTAATGGTGACATACCAAGATGTGGAAAATGTTGGTCAATATGCTCTACCTCCAATACTAATATAGGAAGTGTGAAATCAACTGAACGTTAAATTCTAATGCTAATTTACACAAAAGGGCAGTAGCCATGCTCTCTACCATAAGACCTGTGGTTGCTCTAGGTCTCAGGCCTATTTTCATCATTATCCCCTGCCTGGTATTTATAATACACATGATAACTACTGACCTAGATTTTGTGGACTGACTCAGCTAGCCACATGAATTCCCAGCATGGAGCCAGAGAGGTCCAATGTATCTAAATAAAAGCAGAATTCATTAATACTGCAAGGATTTGCAAACCTTTCCCTCAAACTTAGAGGGACATTTTTAGGGAATATTAAACGAGAAGGGCTGGAAGAAAGGGAAGTATAATTCACTGTAAAGAATCTTTCCGGCTTGCTGTGTCTCATGCAGTTAGTTGTCTTAATGAGATTGAGAGCAACAAGGAAAAAGAGCAAGGGCTCTAGAGTCAGGCAGGACTGGGAAGGAACCCTACCTGCAGGACACCTTGGCTGTGTAATCTTGATCAAGTTACTTAACCTCTGTAGTCTCATTTCTGAAATGAGAAATGCATAGTCTAGATCATTTTCCTTTGTTATATACTCTCAGAGAATTATATTTCTTTTCATTAGAGCACTGAGCATAATGGTGATTATTTGCTGTGTCAATCTCCCTGTGAGTTCTACGAGAGGAGTGGCCATCTCTCTTTTTATTTTAACTGCATTGTCATAGTGGGCATTCAGTCATTTTTTGTTGAATGGAAGAATGAAGAATTTTTGTGAGGATTACATGAAATAACTTACAGGTAGGGTTCCTGGAACTTTCTTTTCTTCTTGTCTGCCCAATCAACCCCCCTGAAATTACAGTCTTGCTTTTGTATTTGTAGAAAAAGGTTTAGTTAATAGATATTTTGTAAATATGTAGAAAAGCTGAAAATCCAAAGATTGGATGGTATATCTGCATGTTCATCCAATCTGCATATTTGGTCAAAATGCCAATTCCTATCCAGTTATTTGGGATAATGTCCATGTGAATTTAGGTTATGGCTAAGGATTGTGACCACAGAGAACTGGAGGTTTATTTTGTTGTGATTAGTGGTCCCTATTTCTGTAGGGATAGTGCACTGATAACCAACAATTCAGATGGATTGCATACATTTTCAAATATCTGTTTATGCCAATTTTGAGCCCAGGTATTGCATTCCAGATAAGAATTGTGTCTGAGCAGACAGTGAGAAGTGAGGACTAGCAAGAAGTTTCTTTTCTTTTATCCAATCAGTATTTCAGCTGTATGTGATTTTCTGTCCAAATTACGTAGTTGATTGCTTCAATTTTTTACTTCCTTCTTCATGTCTAGATACATCATTAGAACTGACAAAAGAGAATTTAAGTGGCATGCCAGTCTCTGTAGCACAGGGCCTTATGAGAAGGATAATCCTTGGAACTACTCCTTTCCCAAACAATTCATGTAAAACAGGCCATACCATTTATTTGTAGAAGGAACACTATTCAGCTTATCAGTAAGTTAATATGGGGTAGATAGAACAAATTCAGTTGTATCATATTTTTTTTTTTTTCTTTGCGGTACGCGGGCCTCTCACTGCCGTGGCCTCTCCCGTGGCGGAGCACAGGCTCCAGACGCGCAGGCTCAGCGGCCATGGCTCACGGGCCCAGCCGCTCCGCGGCACGTGGGATCCTCCCGAACCGGGGCACGAACCCGTATCCCCTGCATCGGCAGGCGGACTCCCAACCACTGCGCCACCAGGGAAGCCCGTATCATATTTTTATAGTGGGCTTATTCCACTATAACATTCCAATACCCTTTCAAGGAGTCCTTTAATTGTGTGTGTGTGTGTGTTTTGAAGCGTTATCTAGATATAACAATTCAAAAATTTTAATGGTTGTTCTATGATTTGATCCCTAAAATTCAACAATGGATGGTGTACCCTCACCATTTTTGTTCAGAATAGTCTCGTTATTGCCATTTTCTTACCTCACCACATACTCTGCTCTTCCTGTACTCTCAGTCATACTTTCTTAAAGATTGGAAGTAAGGATGAAATTAAAAACATACAAACCAAATAAATAAAAAACCTTGTGAATAATTATTTTATGCATAAACCTGATAAGAATACAAAATATAGGTTGTTGCCTACACAAAAATACTTGGGGTTTGCCACAAATGCCATTTTAGTTTCTACATAGTTGATGCTGATGGGGAGGGAAAAATCTCTTCTACCCATCTTGGGTTCTCTAGCTGTGGCCTTGTAAATTAGACTGGCCAAAGGCAGATTAACAAGGGAAAAACAAACAGATGGTTATTAACATGTGCACCATGCATGTATCACATGGGAGTACCAGAGATGAGTAACTCAGAGGTTTTGTTAGCATTTTAGCAGAGGAACAAAACATTTTTAGAGATATGACAAGACAAAGGAAAAGGACCTTGAGTCTCTAGGGATAGCAAACAGTGGAAAGGCAAATATATGAGAAACTAATGGAACACAAGGACTAGCTAGTAAAATTTGTTATATAGATTCCTCTGGTGCCACCTCTAGGCTGATGAGGATCTAAAGATGTCTCTTGTGATTAACTTTTGTCCTTCCTGGTAGAGAGAGGGAGGAGGGACACCTTTGTACATTTATGTTCTGTTTTAGGCAAACAGGAGGGCAGAAAGCTTTCCTTGTATCTGCTTTTTCTCAATTGCCTTCCACTCAAAAATAATCCTTATGCCAAAGTGACACACAGTTGGCCTATCCACAGGTTCCAGATCCAGGGTTTTGACTAACCCCGGAACCTGCAGATATGGAGGGCAGAGTGTACAATGCTGTTTTACATAAAGGACTTGAGCATCTGTGGATTTTGAGGGGCATCCTGGAACTAGTTCCCTCCCAATACCGAGGGACGACTGTATTTTGGGATGATAAAAAAAATACCACTGTTTTGCTACCCTACAGTGCCATTGGCCTTTTCTTATGCTGCTTGTGTGTGTGTGTGTGTGTGTGTGTGTGTGTTGCTTTCTTTTTAAGCTATAAGATGAAACTGATAGAATTAAGGACATGTATGATAGTAATCTCTATATAGCACTCATTGGCATATTCAGGGTTCAAATTAGGTACATTAACTTTGTAGAGATCAATTACATGATGTAATGTGCAAACTCTAAGTGACTTTTTAAAATAGAAAAGGGTACCAAGATCACCTTTTTTACTCACTGTTTCAATTCATTCTCATAGTTTAGGACTAAACTTGACAATACCGTCAGGCAAATAAAAGTTTTAGAAGAAAAATTTGGCAACATTGCACTCTCCCAAGTCCAAAATTTTATAAACTACATGGAGGGACACATTACAACACGTTTGCCCAGTGTTTTACAACAGAATTTGTCCTCTCATTCAGAAACATTTACTGAGTACCTCCTATTTCCCAGGTGCTAGTGCTGTGCTGCCAGTTTTGGGAAATAGGAAGCAAACAAGACATTGTTCCAGCCCCAGGGGAGCTTACCAAGAGTCAGACAAATAGATGGATTATTTTGACATGGTGTCGTGAGAGCTTTGATAAAGACAAGTCCAGTGTGGCCCTTCCATTCGCCTTAGAGGTAGGTTCTTTGTCAAAGTGATAACTAATGAGGCTGCTGAGCTCATCAGTGATCTTTGAGGTTAATCATGGAGTGGGCTAAGTGGGATCATGAAGGCGTGTAAGGAGGGTACGTTGGGAGACCACAGCCTTCTTAATGTGAAATCGTTTGAAAGGACACTTCTCTGACTTCTAGGAAGTACTTACAGCTATGATAGAGATGAGTTATCATGGTAGACTTTCTAAAAAATCAAAAACAAATTTCTGGATCTCTTTCAGGGTCTGCTAGTGCTCCTTCCACACTCTGTCTCACTTACACAGGATGTTTTCCTGCACACAGAAAGTCAGTTGTATTTTACCACTTAACAAGATTTATATAAAAACAAAATAATGAATACTGCTTGCATTATTAGTTGCAACAATTCGCAACCCCAAATATGTTGTTAAGTCTTCCTGCAGTGGAGCCCATCTTCCCTTCATCGTTAGTCAGTCTTTTTAAGCACGTGGTTGGATTTACCAAACTAGAGTTTCTAATTAACTCAGAAGTCTGTACAGTCCCTTTGTCAAATATGTCCTGTTTGGTTCAAAAAATTCAAATTTGAGAAATTTAGGTGATGTGATGAAATCAGGTGATTTTTCCTACTGTATAAAAATCCCCTTATTGATGTTTTAGTAATGTCTCCAGTTATGTATATTTAAAGTAATTTAGGGAAAGAGAGAAAAATATTAGAAAATTGGATTGACAATGAAACTTGAAAGATTGAAATCTGAAGAAGAAAAAGCTTCCTTAGCAACAAGCTATAGACACTGTAGGGACACTGTAGGAAGAATCATGATTTCTTATTCTCTATCTTCTCCATGAGAAGAAATATATTAGTTCTGTAGGAGGTGAAATGGAAGTAAAAATTACTGGAGAGTAACATCCTCTAGAATGTTTAAATACAGTGGAACTGGTCAATATGGAAATTTCCATAATGTCCTTTTTGACTTTTCAGAGAAGGCTATTCTAGGCACTGTGGCATACAGTGGTGAGTGAGGCAGTCACGTCACTCTGGGTTCTTGTTTTGGGCAGGGGTACCTTTCTCTGGGGCCAGTGCAAGTGGCAGCAGATGCCCCCTCTGCACAGAAACAATGTCCTTCATTCCTTTATGTTCAGAAAATAATATAAAGGTCTGCCTGGGAGGTTTCTGTTCTCTATATACCCTTTTACTCCTCCCCTGTCAAATGTTCGGGTGGTATTTTATGCAGACTCATGTTTAAACATTCTTTTTTTCTGACTTCAAGTTTTTAAGTTCGAATGTTTACAATCTCTTATCAAGGGAAACCAGGCTGCTTACTCTTGTCAGTGTCACACAGGGATGTGGGCAGCCTTTTGGGTACGAGTCATCCACAATAGCCAGAAAGATGGAGGCAAAAGACAAAACCATATCTGAAGGAGACATCCAGGTTCGAAACTAGATTTGCCAAATTGGTTGTCAGTGAGGAGTGGGATGGTGGAGGGGGCAAATGCGGGGAATTTTCTAGAGTTCTGTAACGAGAAGAAAAAGCATAAAGCAGAAATGAGATGACAGAGGTCAAGACATTGGTCATTAAGTAGGGATGGGTGTTGACTGCATGATGTATGTGTGTGTCATTTGGGTCAGAAGGCACAGGGTTTAGTTTGGAATTAACATATACCCACTATTGTATATAAACTAGGTAAACAAGGACCTGCTGTATAGCACAGGGAACTATATTCAATATATCGTAATAACCTGTAATGGAAAAGAATCTGAAAGAGAATATATGTACATATATATCTGAATCACTTTGCTGTACACCTGAAAGTGACACAACATTGTAAATTAACTATGCTTGAATAAAAAAAAGATTGAAAAATAATAAAATAAAAAAGGAGGGCACAGGGTTTAAGGGCCTGAATAAGGAATTTAAAGCATGTATTAAATTTTATACTCACTGAGTAAAGTTATTCATCCTTACCTAGAGATGATGAAGTCAGTGCCTTCTTTGTTTCTGACTTTAAAAAATTTGCTAGGGGCTTCCCTGGTGGCGCAGTGGTTGAGAGTCTGCCTGCCGATGCAGGGGACACGGGTTCGTGCCCCGGTCCGGGAAGATCCCACGTGCCGCGGAGCGGCTGGGCCCGTGAGCCATGGCCGCTGAGCCTGCGCGTCCGGAGCCTGTGCTCCGCAACGGGAGAGGCCACAACAGTGAGAGGCCTCCGTACCGCAAAAAAAAAAAAAAAAAAAAAAAAAATTTGCTAGGCAGGATATGACTTCTCCTTTTTGAAAAGAAGGAATCCTCCCTTAAATATTCGTTGCCACTTATCATAATAGGAGGAACAGACTGGAAATGAGAAAGAGAGCAAAAAGAAAAGGGGGGATATAAATGGCAAATATTTAATATATGTGCATTATAAAATGTATTATAAAAATGTAAAATATGTATGATCACCCAGATAACTAAAGTGACTTAAATATCTTACATTTATATTGTTTTTGGGACTAACAAGACAGGAATTATGTCCCTACTTCTTTAATCTGGAGGAAGAACTTGAAAAAATCTAGGGCTTTTCAATATCTATAAAATTTTGAAATTTAAAAGTGATAAATATAAAAAAAAGAGTTTCTTCCCCAATTGGTTGTTTTTTTTTTAGGTATTATTTTATTTTTTGGCCGTGCCACATGGCATGCAGGATCTTAGTTCCAGGGATCGAACCTGTGCCCCCTGCAGTGGAAGCACGGAGTCCTAACCACTGGTCTGCCAGGGAATTCCCCCCAATTAGTTTTGACTTCAGTTCAACAGAACATGAATGGAATACCTACAATTTCATATGACACACCATCCTGGGTTTTGTTTTCTGCCCTGGTGCAAAAGAATAAGATGAAGTTGTAGAAAAATCTCAGCTCTTGCGTCCTGCAGTCATATTGTTTCTCCACAGACTTGTCAACATGAAAAAAGTCTATGTTATGGCTAATGGTTATGCTTGAGCAATGTGTTAATATGGTCTTTCTCAGAATTGAGAAATACATGGAGCCTTTTTCATGGAAAAAAATTCCAATCCTTTGAATGTTGAAAAAATATTTTTATTGTAATGTTACTTGAAATGTACAAATATACAAGGATGTATACAACATGGGGAAAATAGCCAGTATTTTGTAATAACTGTAAATGGAGTGAATCCTTTAAAAATTATATAAAAATGTATAAATGTAACACTAATTATATACTCTTAGCTAGCTATTAAACAAATATAAGACCAAAATAAATGTACAAATTAAGTAAATACAATACTTTAAAACCAACAAAATCCTAATTAATATGATTAATTTAATGTGGTGGATGATCTTGTATTACTGAAATTAAATTACCTCTTGTAACAGGAACTCTGTTACCTGTACCTTCAGACCCCAGGCACAGGGATCTTGGCTGAGGAATGCCCTACAATAATGCTGTGCCTCTCTTTACATCATTCTAAGGAAGAGTATGGTCTAGGAGAACCATGTGGGATTTAGGGGCAGTCAAACTTCAGTTTGAATACCGGCTCTGATTTCTTTTCCTGTAAGCGATGTAACCTTGGACAAGTTTATTTACTTTCTTAAGCCTCATTTTTCTCATCTGTGAAATGGGTGGGTGGGTGTAATACCCCCCTCCCAGGTATTGTTTTGAGGATTTAGTGAGATCATTTAGGATGCCTGTCACATAGAAGTTATTCTATAACTATTAGTTCCTCTCTTTCCCTGATTAATCTAGTTTTTGTTTTTTTTTTTTAAGTTCCTCGTAAGTTTGGACTTCCAAAAAGAATTACAGCCTATCAGACTGTATGAAAAACCAACTAGCTAAGACAATTTTTGGAGTCACAGAATAATAAAAACTCATCAGCCTCCCCCTGCCCCCCTTTTTTTTCTCTATGATTGCTTATGCTCTCTTCCTCCATTCATATGTCCTTCTAGACATTATTACATGTCCAAATCCAACACAGAATTTAAGGTCCAGATCAAGTGCACTGCAGTCCAGAAAGCTTTTCTAAATTCTTGGCTAGAGTCATCACTCCCTTCTTATAATGCCCAAAATACTTAATCTGTACCTCTCATGTGTTACTCAAATTTGAGTAAGACAGCTGAATATGACTTACACAATGGCAGAGCCTTGAGGATGGGCTTGGAGAACAGCTTTGTCATAACACAGCCCAGCCAAGGACTGCTGGGAAACAACTGCAGACGGACCACCCCACCGGAGAGGTCACAGCTAGGCCCCCTCAGCACTCTAGTTGGGTAGGCTGCATCAGAGCTGTGAAAGAGTCTTTTGTTCTGAGGGTTACTGGCCTCCCATTAGCCCTTTCAGCCAATCATGCACAGTGAGCAGTCCTGTCAGCAGCCTCATTTCTTTAGAGGAAAAGAAGTGGTAAATCAGTGTGTGGTGAGGATCGTGGAGCGTCGGTTGTAAGAAGCTGTGTGTCTGGAAGCTTCTCTACTGGCAAGTAGACACTGCTCAGTGGCTGAACTGCTGCTGATTTGGACAGGAAGCTGAGTCAGCTTGTGGGTCAGCCTCTGAGGAAGAGGTTGTGAGGGAGATTCATGCACTAGGTAGGGTCCAGGGAGAGATGGAAGAGACCAGAAAATGAGGGCACGGCATAAAGTAGACTCAACCACAGGGGAGGTGAGATCAGCTGAGGAAGGAAAGTTGTCAGGCCAAAGGTGTGGTTTCTGTTGCCTATGGTGAGGACAACCAAACAGAGGTAACTGAATGTACGTACCAAGAAAGGTCCAAGGTGCACCATGTTTGGAATAGAATAGGCGTGTCCCCAGGTAGAAGCCATGCCCTTGTCTTGGTTAATCTTAATATCTGAAAACACAGTAGTGACTGAGAATAAATATTTCTCTTTATAAGGGATATATGCAGAAGTGTTAGTCAGCATTTCTCAAACTGACCCAATCGTAAAAATCACCTGGTGACGTTCCTAAAAAGATACAAATTTCCAGGCTCCATCTCAGATAGACCTGCAGAATCAGAATCGTCAGGGAGAAGGCTGGCCTGGAATTCAGAATTTTTTTCTAGGCTTCTCAGGGGGATTCTTACAATCAGGCCAGTTTAGGATGCCCTGTTGTGCCTGGAAGGGCTCACAAATGGGAATCAGAAAGTCTCAGTTTGAATCCAGGCTTCACCGCTCACTCATTGAGAGGTCTTGTGTGAACAGCATAACTTCTATGAACCTGTTTCCTCAAATGAAAAAAGGCCATCCCTTTCCTCCCTACGTCACTGGCTTGTGAGGCTCAAATGCCTTCATGTGTGTGACAGTGCATAGTAAATTCAACCTGTTTTCCCCAAACTGTCTATAAAATAAATTACTCATGTATTACAAAAGTTTTCCATTGATTTGCAGCGTATTTTGGAAGAAGTATACATTTAGGTAAAATCAATTACAGGATGACAGTGGAGGCTTTAGTCTCCTCTGTCTGGCTTGCTCATCCCCCCCACTCAGCATGCACTGGGTGAGCAAGTTATATTTCTTTGGGGACTGCTTGGGTTATCATTGCTGCTTTCATTGCCTTCTCGGGGGTTTGTGAAACATGACAGGTCAACCCCAGACTCCAAGGAGAATAGTTGTGTTTGTCTTCCTCCGAAGGTGGGATGGGAGCAGACTCTGGGATGCAGAATGGAGTGAGACCACATGGTGGTCAGCTATGTTTCTTCCAGAAGCAAGAAGGGAAGATAATTGTCAGGAAATCTGAGCATATAGATATGTATGTGAATATACTACTCACACACACACACACACACACACACATATATATATGTAAACATATACATACATATAAATATACACATAAATACATACAGGTATTAAAAATATAAAAAAGTAAAATTGGGATTAAAAAAACACCTCATTTGTTTTTCAGTTAATACAGCCTTGATAGCTTTCCAACTTAATAAATACAGACTCATAACATGGTTTTTAATGGTTGACTACTAACACTTAAATTAATTGATGTGTCATAACTTATTTAACCAGTCCTTACTAGTGAATACCTGGAATGTTTTCCAAATATTTGCTAGCATAAATGTTGCCTCCTACATATGTCTCTGCCTAATTGTCCAGATATTTCCTCAGGAAAAATACCTGCTGGGTCACGATTATGCACATTTAAAAAAGACTTTTGATCTATTAGTTCAAGTGATTGTCCAGAAAACTTGTATCAATTTATATTCACACCAATACCTTCTATGTGCTAGTCCGTCCCTACCCTCAAGGAAACCACAGTCTAACTCTTTATACTTTAGGATATTAACCCTTTGTCTACCTTACATATTTGGAAATATTTTCTGGTGCTTTATGCTCTTTTTTTTTCTCTGATTGGACTGGGTAAATCCTTGATGTTTGATTAAATTTCATAGTGTACTTCATGGTTTGAAAAGAGATTAAAAACTGTCCTCACTTTGATCAAACATAAGTAGGAGGCTGAGGTTATTGTTGCCACTTACAGATACGTTTATGGAATGTCAGATACTCAAATTCAATCTGGGTTTGTTGGCTGGACCATCGATTCATTTATTCATTTCATCAAATATTTATTGAGTGTCTTAAAAACTTCTAGGACCCTTAAGTCAAACGTGAACTCTAACTCTGAGGAAGCTGATGATCTAGTAGAGAAGACAGACAAATAAATCCATACTGATAGTGTGATATGCAGTGTGATACGTGCTATGATATCAATACACAGACTGCTCTGAGAACACAGAGTAAGGAAATCTCTAATGAGATGGGAAGGCACTTGGGCCATTTTGAAATTTTAGTAGGTATTTGGTGGATATAGGCATGGAAGGGCATTCTGTGCCAAAGGAACAGTATGACTGAAGGTGCAGAGACACGATACACATTGAAACATTTAGGAAATATGCAGCGTTTTTGTTTTTCTGGATTAAAGAGCGTTGGAGAGCGGCAGGAGGGAAGTTAGAGATGAAGTTGGGGCCAGGATAAAATGGGCCTTCTTAGGCTAAGATAAGAATGATGAATTTTACTTAGAAAATTTTGGGAGAAAAGAGGAAGAGGAGTGGGATTGCAGAGGGAAGAGTGGGACTTTACTTGTAGTGTTTCTTCTTTTTTTCTTTCCTTGAGAGATAATTTTAAGATTTAGAGTTGCAAAAATGAGTTCCCACATGCCCTTTAACCAGCTTTTGCTTACGTTCAACTTACCTAACCATAAAACATTTATCTAAACTAAGAAATTAACCTTGGTTAATTATTAATACTATTGATTATAGAACAGAACTTTATACAGTTTCACCAGTTTTTCTACTGATGTTCCTTGTCTGCTCCAGAATCCGATCTGGGATCCCACATTGTCTTCAGTTGTCATATTGCCTTGGTCTGTGATAGTTCCTCAGTTTTCCTTGTCCCTCATTGTTACTGAACCAAGTTTGAGTCCGCCGGCTCTCATGCAGTAAAGCCGATCTACTGACACTGGGTTGTGGTGAAGCAAAGTGCAGCGTTTATTGCAGGGCACCAAGCAAGGAGTCCAGGACAGCTAGTGCTTAAAGCACCTGAACTCCCCATGGGTTTCATTCAGCAAATCATTTTTAAAGGCAGGGTGAGGGAGGGGCATCCCAGGGTATGTGATCAGCTCATGCACAATTCTCTGATTGGTGGATGGTGAGGTAATAGGGTGGTGTCACAAGGGTGAATATTATCAGTTCTTTAGGTGCCAGTGGGTTTGGGGGCTATGTGCTCAGGATCATCAAGTAGTTAATTTCTTCCATTTGGTGGTGGTTTTAGCATCTGTAAAACAACTCAGGAAATGTGCATCCGATACTGTAATCTAGGTACTTCAGAGAGGAACTAAAGCAGAGGATATGGGGGAGGGGTCTGTCCTGGGAAGGCCCCATAGGGTCCTGTTAAGTTACATCATGACCTTGACAATTTGAAAGAATACTAGTCAGTTGTTTTGTAGCATGTTCCTCAGTTTGAATTTGTCTGTTTTCTCATGATTAGACTGAGGTTATACATTTTGGGGGAAGGATAACTCAGAAACGATGTGCCCTTCTCAGTTTGTCATATCATGGTGAACACTGATTTTTTATTGCTATCGATGATGTTAACCTTGATCACTTGGCTAAGGCAGTACCTGCCAGGATTCTCAACCATAAACTTAATATTTTTTCCTTTTTAATTACTTAATATCTTCAGAATGTCAACTAACAATGTGGAAGAACATCTTCTTGGTGATTTGGAGACATCTAAGAAATAATATCAGTATTATAATTATAATAATAATTACATATTATTAGTATTTTTGAGAGACCTGCTTTCTGAGCTGGTAGTCTCTGTCTCATTAAAGCTCTAAGCATTCTTGACAAACAAATCAGTAATAGTTCAGACATTATTGCTCAGTAAAGACTGACTTAGCCTCATCTTGCGACAGATATTGTGACATCCCCCATGTGTACTTATTCTACCAGCCAAGTTGCCTAGATCCTTAAGCCCTACCCCCATCTTCCTCTCTTCCGCAGATGTCTCATTCCCTTCAGCACACACGTTTTCTCAAGTCTCTTCCACGTTAAAAATATACGTATATATACATAAAACCCCTCAATATCTTCCTCTGACCCTGAGACTGTCTCCCTAACCACCACCCTTTCCACATACTTCCTTCACAGTAAGCTGCCAAAGTATGTCATTTACACTCTAAGTCCGCGTTCTACTGTAATTAGCCCAGCCCATGGCATTCTTCTTTTGCTCTATCAAACAATTAACATTACTCTTATTAAAGTCAACACAACCTTTCATCTGGCACTTTTCAGTAATTACCTTACTTCCTGCGGCATTTGACGTTGCTTACCATGGACTTGTTCCTGAAATGCGTCCATCTTTCTTGGCTACATGGGTAATACTCTTTCTGGGTTTTCTTTCTGTCTCTCTGGTTGTTCCTCCTTTATTTTTCTCTATCATATTTTAAATCCGCCTGCGTCTGAATAATGTAAGAGTCACATTTCCAAAGACTAGAGGGAAAAACAGTAAATTTACAGGGAAGAACTTGCCAAACACTACTTAAGCCTTGAGGTTAATATCCCTAGTGATGTCATGTGGTATCGGGTACCCCTGGCATGCTGTGATGAGAAGGGTACTTTCCCTCTGTGGTATTCTTTCAAAAAACCCACAAACCAAGTCAAGAGGAGTTGACCAAGGTGGTGATGTAGGAGGCTCCTGAGCTCCCCTCCTCCCACGTACACACGAAACCCACAGCCACATGTGGAGCATTTCCCTTTGAAAAGGATCCAGAAACTGGCTGAACGACTCCTACTCATCAGACAAATGAGAAAACATCCACATCAAAACAGGTAGGAAAGGCTGAGACACACTCTCACCATAAACCCCACCCCTGACACAGCACCATACAAGGGGGAGGGAAGCCCCAACTCCTAGCTTTCCCTTAAAGAGAAGAGGGTTTGAGCCCCACGTCTACCACCCCAACATTTGAGACTCCCAGGGAGGGACAGGCTCCCAAAACATCTAGCTCTGAAAGCCAGTGGGACTTGTTTTCACAAGACTCACAAGACGCAAGTCTTTTTTTTTTTTTTTTTTGTCTTTATCTGACTTTTTTTTTTAGCATCTTTATTGGAGTATAATTGCTTTACAATGGTGTGTTAGTTCCTGCTGTATGACAAAGTGAATCAGCTATACGTATACATATAGCCCCATATCTCCTCCCTCTTGCGTCTCCCTCCCATTCTCCCTATCCCACCCTTCTAGTTGGACACAAAGCACCCAGCTCATCTCCCTGTGCTATGCAGCTGCGAAGCAGTTCTTAACGGGTGAGTGAACACTCCCCAAGGCTATCACCCCAGGGTTCAGTGCAGAGGGAGAGGGCAAAATAGCCCTTCTGCCAGTCTTGCCCTCAAAGAGATTTATCTGCATACTTTAAAAGCTGCTGCCTGAAGGTCAGCCTTCTAATGGAGCAGGCGCTAGAGGCTGGCTGTAATCCTCCCTAGAGTCCAGAGAAGCTGGAGGACACCTCTCCCACCTGCTCCTTCCTACCTGCACCAAGTCACCAGTTTCTCCATGGAAGGAACTGTATGCATGTCTGTGCCCCAGCGTTTTTTTTTTTTTTTTTTTTTTTTGTAGTGGTTCGCGGGCCTCTCACTGCTGTGGCCTCTCCCGTTGCGGAGCACAGGCTCCGGACGCGCAGGCTCAGCGGCCGTGGCCCACGGGCCCCGCCA